>OX456524.1:80420948-80635948 GCA_949748255.1 Eustalomyia histrio
CCGTCAAGAATGTGAGGACCTATCGCCGGAAGTTTTGGCCAAAGTGATGGAAAATGCCATAAAAAGGGCTCAAATGACAATCAACTGTGGCGGCGGCCATTTACATGACATCATATTCTCGGCTTGATGTAAAAAAATTAAAAGACCAAATAAAAATAATCCACAAGAAGAATTAAAGTTTTTAATTTTTTTTTTTTAAATTACAGCCAAAAAACATCGGAAGGTTATTTTTGCGCCACCCTATATATACATTTATAATAAGAAGGGGTGAAATTGGTGTCAGAAGCCCACTCCTTCTGGGAGAATTATTAACTATTATTCAAAACATCCCAAAAGAATAATGAAAGATTAGTGACACTGAATAGCATATATAAACGATTAAAAATATTTTGGTAAATAATAATTACCTGAAATAATTAAATTACGGGAACGGTTACTGAAACTAAAATGTATAAATCTCTAACTTATATATGTTATTCTTACATCTGAAATTTATGATAATAAGAAATATGTAGTGGCACATAGACCATATAACACATTATGTAGATTGTTCAGCAAAACAAAGGATAAAATAGAAAAATCGGATTTTTCCAACTTAGTTTATAAAATACTTTTTAGTGGAAATGACAGTGATCAAGAATAAATTATTGACTAGAATTGAAGGACATTAATCCGATCAGAAATACAGGAACACTACTTTTATACAATAAACAGCATTCTCATTACATGTCACTAATTCTAATCATTATCCTGATTTTAATAATACGTAAATTTTAAACATAGAGCATAATTACAGAGGCAAATATATGTTAGAAATGCTACAAATTAGGAAACTACCATCTATACAACGAACTAATTATAAAACATAGCGATTTAGTTAATAAAAACTATGATAAATATTGATATTTTTTATATACCGCCTTTTTTAAAAAATTTTATGTAAAATTTCAATTTATAACTTTCATTTATTTATAATGCAAAAAAATTCCCTTGTAGAAGTGAGCCAATGTGGTGACGAAATATAGGGATAAATAAATAATTATAATTAATTTTTTAAGATATTATATCTTAATATAGAATTTAGATAGTTCTAATGTTTTTCGATGTTTTTAATGAAATTGTATCTAATATTTTCCCAGTTATTAAATTTACGATTTAAATTAAAAAAAAAAAATAGCGTTTTATTTATAAACCCTATCACAAATAAAATTCGTGATAATAATCAGACATAATAATAAGACTCCCAACAAATTACCTAAATTCAAAACTAGCTATCAAAATTTACAATTGTTTGTAGTTAGTATTAGATAGAGAGGTAGTCAAATTTCCAAGGTCAAATCCCTGAAAAGGCAAACATTAAAAATTTTATATTTTTAATTAAAATAAAATATATAAATAACAAATATTTCAAAGAAAATTGATATTTAGTGTAGTGCAGTAAGAAAGACTGTAAACTATGAATCTGATACCGGAAATTATTAAAAAAAATAAAATTAATTAATCTTAAAAGAAAATGATCTGAAACGTGATAATATTAATGTGAAACACAAATATTAGCTTAGACAGCTGAATATTGACTTTCACAACAAAAAATATAATTTAATATAAACTAGTTATCGTAACTGCCTGAATTTAATTGGCTACAAATTTAGTGGCCACAACTGATATTGTTTTCTGGGTGTAGTTCTTACTATTTGTATTGGTTTTTTTCTCTTAGATTCGTTTTTGACTTGAAATTAGAAATTTTTTTTTATTCAGTTGTATATATTTACTACTTTTGATAAAATTTTCTTTTAGTACACTTGAAAAGTAATTAATTTTTGGCAATTCTTTTGCAGTTTCTAAAAGATTGTTATTCTTTACTAGAAATGTAAACAAATGGAGTCAACAACTTTATTGGTTATAAATATAACAGTCAGCACTAAGTATGGTTTTTTGTTTTAAACAATTTAATATGAAAATTTTTCACTTAAGCAAAATTTTAGATAAAAATCATTCTTTCTTCTCCCACTCACTTTTTCCAAAAAATAACCAAAATAAAATACTTTACAAAGTTTGATTTTTTATAGAAATATCTGTAAATAATGGTTTTTCTAATCAATACTATCCTCTCTATTACTCTTAATACCAACAGCCACAAATTTATCAAAGATTGTATCATTTGAACAAAATTTTAGCAGTTAAATCAAATATTAGTTCTGTTTCAACAATAACTATTGCTATATCCAAAACTTTAGTTTACGCAGTAAATTTTTGTATAATGCACAATAGTTTATCAATATTAGTGAAATCAACTATAAATGAGCGTAATTTTAAGCAATAGATAGCTACCAGTGCTTAGATATCTATTGATTTTTGATCCTCTCCACGGTCGGTATTCTAAGCACGGGCATAATTGCAACAATTTTTGTAATTCCCAGCAAAACTTTGGTAATGGGTGCGATATTCCCATGCGTTACCTTGTAATGATAGCTCGTTGCCTTTTTCATCTTCAAGCATAAAGTAATAAGTTACTGTTTATTGATCACGTAATATATGATTTATAAATGAAATGTAATAATTGAAATATTTTTGAAAATCTATTTTTATATACATAACTTTGACCTTTTTTGTAATCAAAAGGTTAGTGTATGATTGTTTTAATAACACTAGCGAAAAAACGAAGCGCAACAATTCATTTAAGTTTAAAGCAACCAAATACTACATGTGTCGATAGCTCACTAG
Source organism: Eustalomyia histrio (assembly GCA_949748255.1). NCBI lineage: Eukaryota > Metazoa > Arthropoda > Insecta > Diptera > Anthomyiidae > Eustalomyia > Eustalomyia histrio. The sequence goes on from OX456524.1 coordinate 80,423,673, forward strand.
GTAAAGTTCTTGGCTGGCGGCCAGAGTTCCCTGGTTCGATTTCCATCATGACTACATTATTTTTAATAACGTTTAAAATATTTGTAATAATTGGTTTATAATAAAAAATTCCCCTTTCTTAAAAATCAATTTTTAGACACATTACTTTTTCCATTCTCGTAACCTTATAAGTAACCCCTTACATTATCACCTCTAAAGTATATACATTTCCTTGAAGCCCATCGCATGTAAAATTCATCAGCGAAGTAAGGTGTAAAGTAATCAATTGGCCCCTATGGCTACACATTACTTTACACATTATTTGGTAATGTGTGGTTTTTCTGGGTTGTTGATAAAAAAATAGGATTAGCAAACCGATATTGTGTTAATTATAACTAAACTTTTTAACTGTATTATAATTTAAGTTTTTTCGGTTAATGCAACAGTTTCGGTTGAAACCAAATATTTTAAATGTGTTAGGAAAACATTTGGTTGGGACAACTAAATAATTCTGTTGCTGCAACTAAAAGATTCAATTGGCAAAAATGACACAATAAATCTGTTTTCTCTATGTATAAATAGAAAAACAATCAATAAACATTCGGACTTTGTAAATAAAATTCGTTAAATACAACAATATTAAAAATTAATAAGTGATAGTAGAAAGAACTACAAAAATTCGGACAAAAAATGCGGTTACAACTACAAATCTGTTTATCAATGAAAATATATTTTAAAATATTTTAACGTCAAATCACATTAATCCCAAAATTTTCTGTTTCAAGCAAAAAGTGTTTAGCATATTTTAACGCCATGTTTTTAATTTTTGGCCAAAAAAATGACTTTTTATACATCCAGAAAATAGTATCAGTTGTGGCTACCGAATTTGTTGCCAATCAAATTCTGGCGGTTATGACGACTATATTCATATTAAATTATATTTTCAGTCGTGAAAGCCAATATTTAGTGGCCTAATTTAATATTTATTTTACTTGAAGAAATATTTTATTTTTAAATTATTCTGGTACCTGGTATAGTTTAAACCAGGGACTGAAACCCTGAAAAAAATGTGTTCAGGTTCGCGTTCGCTTTAATCGAAATATAAAGTTCATGGTTGGGGTTCAACATTTAAAAAAAGTACAAATGTTTTATTAAAAGGAAATTTATTTATTTTGTAAAGGAATTTTTGTTTAATTTTATAATTAATATATTTTTTTTTAATTTTCACTTTTACATTACATTATTAGTAACAGTAAATGCGGTCCTAAAACGTTCTTTTATTCTTCGAATTAGCCGCTCTGAAGGACGATTATGTACGCCATAAAATGGAAGAAGTGCACAATGAGTTTGACGAATAGAAAAATTATTTTAATTCAAATTTTTAACAATTTGCACGCGTTGCTCTGGTTTTAGTCGATTTATAATGAAATTTCAAAGTAAACAAAAACAAAAAACTACTATCAACTATTAAATGGGTTGTCAAATAAAGCAGTGATGCCAACTCAAAGTTCTGACATTCTAAAAAAAAACACCAATTAGATACAATGCTGCAATCCAAAGTGAATCATTAATAAAGTGTTTTTCTCTTTTTTTGATATTTAAATATAATTTTTGTGAAAATGTTTTTGTTTTGTCATCTTTTGTTAGCTCTAATTTAAAACTAAGCCATATTTTATAAAAATCGCCTAAAGACATCTGTTGTTCTTGTAGTTTCAGCGTTAATTCTTTAACAGGTGCAAAACTTTTACAAATTCTTCACAAATATTACAAATATTATCATTTATAGTTAAGGATGCTGCATCCAGTAATTCCGAACCAAAACTTCTGTATTCCCATAAGGCTTGAACCATGTCATAACTGGCATTCTATCTAGTTTGACAGTCTAGAACAGTTTTTTAAAGTTTAGCTCTTTAGCTATAGAAGAAATTTTCGGTGTTCGCAATTTTTTTCAAATAGCTCTGGATTGATCAAGTATTTGCTTAAATTGACTAGATACATGTATATATATCAGAGAACTGCAAAATCAACTTTTTTCTTGATTTAATCATACACAAAAATTCTTGTTCACTTTTAATAATTCAACAAAATTCACTGTAGAATAAAATCAGCATCATGTTACTGAACGCGTAATTGGAATCAGTGTGAATCATCTGTCGTTTATGTTTTATGCAAATGTAATCACTTAACAGTTTTATTGAATTTATTTGTCTATTCAAAAATAATCACCCTTATTCTAGTCGTCATCGACACAAGACAACGTCGTCTTGGGATTTTTTTTTGAAATTGGTATTCCCGTTGTCCTTATCGAAAATAATTGATAACTGTCGACAAGTATTTGGTATTCAGTTAGAAAATGTGACGACGATATTGTCTTGAAACGACTCTGATTTTGTCGACACAATTTTTAGTAACGACTTGAGGAAAAGTAATGACTGAAAAAAAAATCGAAAAAATGGGAAGAAATATCAAATTTATTAAATGCACTAGGCCCACCGAGAATAATGTGAGATGGATGGCAGAAGGTAAAGAAAGCATGATCATATAAAGTGCATTATTAAAATATAACAAAATTTATTTATAGGTTTGGCGGGACTTAAAATTTAAAGTTAAAAAGAAAATGGTAGCCAACAAAGCCGAGTGTAATACTACAGGTGGCAAAAGATTCAAGCAATTTATATTGAGCCCGCTGGAGGAAGCTGTGTCAAATCTTCTACAGTTTTAGAAACAGCTGAACCCTAAGTTAAAGTCGTTTCCAACACTGAGCTGGTACGACCCCTCGGCTAAAAATTTTAATGTAGCTGCCAACTTTATTGTTTTGGAAATAAATGTGGACTTGATTCCGGTTTTCAAATTAGGTGCTATTGTTTCCAGCACATCTTTGAAGGCTGTTTTATTCAGCCGAAAGTAACTTTCAAACCTTTTAAAATAATTTGAAGAATAACATTCTTTAAAGTAACAGACTTTGATTTTGCTAATCACTTGTTATGCGGCAGATAAAAGATATTGGATTTCTGTATGAGAAGTCTTCTTTCCAATACTAGATTTTCTTTATTTTCTTCATCACTGGTATAAGAATTTAAATTACACATATAAAACATTTTTTCGCAAAAATAATAAACAAAATAAATCTGCCGACTCAATTTTTAGAAATGTGTTTTTGTTTAAATCGATAAACTGTCGACGTCGTTACAACACTGTTTTAGAATACCAATTTGGTGTCGAAGTGATGTTGACTCAAAAACGACGACGACATTGATAACGACAACTAAAATAAGGGTGAATATAACAATATCTTTACCATGAGTTCAAATTAATTTAGAATTATAAAACAAGGAATTCAGAAAAACAATAATAATAACATTTTTTATTACACTAAGATTATGTAAAAAATTATAAATCTGTATAGTTGATTAAATGCGTAATTTCATTAATCAAAAATCTAGAGCAGATATCACCATTAATAATATTTAAAATTAATAACAGTTTCAGCATAGTTATCCGACTTTTTAAAGTTAATTTTGATAAACTAAAGACAATGAGTCAACAGTAACACTATTTATTTTTTTGCATGAACCCAAATATTCTCAGAAGAATAGTTTGAATATCCCAAAAATTCAGCAGAAACATTAATTTTAAAATATGCAATAGATCTCGGTTGAGAAAATTTTAATTTATATATTAAAACATCCCTGTACCGGGGTAAGAAATTTGAATACTTGTGACATTGTCGGTGATAAAATTTACCAATTATAGCTGGCGGGGAGGTCACATCCAAAGACGAAGGTGGCAAAGGGGTAGCAATATTGACTTCGTCAGTATTTACTGGAGTCGACATCGATGAATATGAAATTTATCCTACTACAGGTGACATTGGACATTATATTGGACGTTATATTCCCCTTTGGGGACGAAAGTTATTATTGGCAAATTTATCTAAATTTGAATAATTTTTAAATAATTCACCAAATTTTGGTAGTTTGGTTTGCACATACAAAAAGTCTTTATTAAGTTGGTCAAATTCACCTCTAAAATTTTAAAAAATTTGTAGAAATCTGTATTTATTTTTTTGCAGTGCAGACAAGTCCATTAAAGTGTCATGTGCCTTAAGCCTAGTACAATTCATGTGGTGGTTACCTAAGCATAGCCAGCATGAAACCTTCACAGTTTTCAGGAATGTTGTAGTTTGTATTCAAGCAATACATGACGAAAGTTTATGTTATTCAATAAATTTGTTTACTGGGTAGATTAATACTTAGTTGGATACCTCTTTAATATTCAATTAATTATTAAAGAGGTAAAATTTTCTTAAGTAAATGCTTATTATCTTGATATGTGTGTCCTTACTTTTGCGTTACAAAATTTTTTAATTAGACTAAATTACTATATTTTATATTTGCGTTTTTGAGTATTTTTTTATTTTTGTTTTTTTCTTAAATAAAAATAATATTAAAGAAAACCTAAAAAAATGTTGATATGTGCTTAGTTTTGCGGGGCACTGTAACAGCAATCTATTTTTTATATAAATTTATTATATTATATAATATATTTTTTAAATATTTTGTACTTACTTTAAAATTTATCATCCATTTATCATCGGTAATATATTGAATTACAACACGTTCTTTTGAAAATTTGAATAATTCCACGCTCATTTTTTGTTTAAGTACTAAACGAATGTTTCAGTATATTCTCATTTTTATTTTTTGAAATCATCTTTTTTTAATATATTCGAATAAATTTTATTGTATATTTATGTATGATTTTATTTTATCACAATTTTTTCCAATTAAGCTATAACGTACACTTTGATTTCCATAGGGGCACATATATTTAAGCCAACAAAAACAGCAAAAAATAAAGATAAAACAAAACAACTTCGATAGCAATATAACGTAGTGAGTTCTGTTTTTAAAACAACAAAAGTGTATATTGAATGCAGAAAAACGACAACAGAAAAAAAATAAGGAAATGTTGTACAGTTCGATGCAATAGGTATATGAGGCTTTCTGTACTAGCTGACTAGTTAAAAAAGAATTATAGCGAATCAATGCCAAAATTACACTATTTATTATCTTATATGTGGCAATTTGAAAAAATAAAATTATTTCAGTATTAGCTCTGTATATTTAGTGTTATATATAACTAAATTTATTAAACAATTGGCCAAATCATATTTGCACAAAAAGATAAGATGTATTTCTACACTCACAATATATTTTCCGTTACCGACTGTAGTTTATTTAAGAAGTAATACGTAAAGTTTGTTTTTAAATGAAGAATCAATTGAAATTCATAGAAATATATTGTTTAACTATTTGAATCAGTCATTCAAAAAACAAACTATAAAAATTTACAGACATTCAGTAGGAGTTGATATTTTCAGTTAAATGTAAAATTTTATGTTTTCTGTTTCAAAAAATATAAATTCATATAATTCCTTTTTGTTTTTTTACCAAAATAGTTTGTATATATACAAAATTATTTCAATAAAAATTACAAGAAATTATTCAAATATACATACACACAAAGCCAATAGAAATGTATACACCTACATGTGTTGTGTTCTGTTTTGTAATTACACACAAATAAAAAAAACTTTCAATTTGAAAAACAAACCACAAAAGTAGTTTTTTCTAACTTTTTGTTAGTAAAAATTTGATGGTTATTTTAAACGACTTTCTATTGGTTTTACTTTTGTCGATTATTAAACAATCATTGAAAATAAACAACAAAATGGGTTGAATATAATGAAAAATCAGTAGTCCTCTTTTTGATTGTATTTTCGATTAATTTAATATGTATTTTAAGTTGTTTTTAACGAAATAATATTGTGAGTGTATATATATCGAAAATTTAAGCGTATTACTACACTCACAATATTATTTCGTTAAAAACAACTTAAAATACATATTAAATTAATCGAAAATACAATCAAAAAGAGGACTACTGATTTTCCATTATATTCAATCCATTTTGTTGTTTATTTTTAATCATTGTTTAATAATCGACAAAAGTAAAAACAATAGAAAGTCGTTTAAAATAACCATCAAATTTTTACTGACAAAAAGTTAGAAAAAACTACTTTTGAGGTTTGTTTTTAGAATTGAAAGTTTTTTTTTTATTTGTATGTAATTACAAAACAGAACACAACACATGCAGGTGTATATATTTTTACTGGCTTTGTGTGTATGTATATTTGAATATATTCTTGTAATTTTTATTGAAATAATTTTGTATATATACAAACTATTTTGGTAAAAAAAACAAAAAGGAATTATAGGAATTTCTATTTTTTGAAACAGAAAACATAAAATTTTACATTTAACTGAAAATATCAGCTCCTACTGATATTCAAATAGTTAAAAAATATATTTCTATGAATTTCAATTGACTCTTCATTTAAAAACAAACTTTACGCATTACTTTTTAAATAAACTACAGTCGGTAACGGAAAATATATTGTGAGTGTAGACTACGTCTCAGAGAAAATGTTTTTGTAAATACTATTTCAAATATTTAAAAAAAAGTTAGAGTATTTTTCCTATAAACTAGCACACTCAGATAACTGTAGTTTAATAAAAAAGTTTTCCGTTCCATTTAAAAATAAAAGAACATTCATTTATTTTTCAAAGAAATATCTATATTAACTTTTTTATACATTTATTCGAAATAATTTACTATCATTTACCATTTTTTTCAGTTTCATTTATTTTTTTCATTTGTTTGAAATTTAATAAAAATTTACCCACAAAACGGAAACTTGTGGTTTATTTGTGCCCGTAACAGTTATAACAAATTAAAATTTTGTTTGCTGTCTGTTTCAAAAAAAAAAAAATATTCAAAAAATTGCAATTTGTTTTTTATTTTAATGGGTTGTATATATACAAAATTTTTCAATACAAGTTACAAGAACTTCATAAACACACATACATACAGAAACACATTCATACAAAAAGTGTCTATAGCTACATATGCACACATACATACATTTTGTATTGCACGAGTATATTAAAAAAACAAAAAATACAAAAAGCGAAACAATTTTGAATAAATGATAAAATCATTTATTTTTAAAGGAATTGGCAGGTAAAATTTTTACCTTTTTTAAACTGATTATATCATTTGTTTCTACGGATGTGTCAGTTCTTTAATCAACATTTTAAAATTAATAACAAATTGCATTTAATTTAAATGAAAATTAAGTATAACGGTTTTTAAATGAAATATCATTTCTTTTAAATGATATGTTCAGTTATTTTTACTAACAAACTATTTTAACTGCAGTATAATACAGATTATACGTTCTGTTGTTCTTTTTATTTGCGATGTACAATATTATAAAAATATTTTCTTTACAACTAGGCCGAGTATAACGTTAGAAATAATTTTTGGGCGGTTTTTATATAAAAATTCAAAAGTAGATCTGCACCCAGAGAAAAGATTTAATGCAATTCGATCAAAACCATTAACAATTATTTGTAAGGATTTTAATTTATTTGGAATAACCTATAATCCATTATGTATAACATCAAAAATATGGCATTGGAAATTAACCAAAAAAGGATACTAATATAAAATTATTGATATTTCCAATCAACTTTACGAATAAAATTCGTTTAGAAATAGTAGAAGCAATTATCTATTTGGGGAATATAGAAGAAAATTAGTACAATCTATCAAAATTATTCAAAAATTGTCGATATTCAAAAGTGGTAACCGAATTGTGAATCGTATTGATTATAGAAGCCACTAAAAAATTCTTTTAATTCAAAATTAGTGATTAAAATTTATAGCCTAGTTCTCCTAATTTCCGAGTTTAAATCCAGATAAAGGCAAACATTTATATTTTTTCTAATAAAAATATATTATCAAATGTTTAAATAACAAATATATCCAAGAAAATTAAATTAAATTTGTAAGTAAGAGTGTGAATTATGAATCTAGATGCCTAGGTTTGATACCGGAAAAATAATTTTTTTTAAATAAAATTTTGTGGAACATAATTATATACAGGTGGAATATAAATATTATATTATACAAGTGAATATTGGCTTACACAACTATAAATATATTTTAATATGGAGATAGTTATCGTAACCGCCAGAATTCGATTGGCAACAAATTCGGTGGCCACAACTGATACTGTTTTCTGGGTGTGAATTTAAAAAAAAAAATATAAATAGATCTAAGTGTCCTTAAATAAGTCCATTATAAATAATATAAATAATATACTAGAAATGAGCGTTAAATTGTTAAATATTTAACCTGTGTTCTTTGAAGTTATTTCATTTTTTATTCGTATCTTATAGAACAATAAATATTGTAAGCTTTACAATGATCCGATATACATTTTCCAGAAAGGAGACAGTTTGTATGGAAAGCGTTATATATATTGAATGTATATTGTTCATACGCACTGTTGTAAATATATTCGTTCCAACCATTACCACTTGAAGGTATACAAGTGCATTCATACAATTAAATGCACTCATACGCTTGTATATATTTATGTACAAATGTTTGTGAAATGCAATGCAACATTAATATGTACATATTTAAACTCTTTACATGGTGTTCTATTCGTCGATACAATCGAAATCCAACAGACAATTTGTTCTGAGTATGTTTATACATCCATATACAGTTGTACTTTGTTGTCCTTTTTTTTTTCTGTGTTTTTATTTGGTCTTTTTAAGTTATATTTTTTTTTGTTGTTGCTTTTCCGTAAAAATCCATTTTGATGTAGTCAGAGTTTGGCCGTCATCATCATTCATTTGTATGATCTACTTGGTTTGTGTGTATGTATTTTGACTATGTACTTAACCTATGATAATAAAGTAACTTCTATTAATTAATAATAATTTGTAAAATTTATTTTAGGAACCACAAACTTTGTATAATTTTTACAATATCATCATATCTTGGACATCATAACTTACAACTAAATAAACAATCGCTTAAAACTAAAAAATGATTTCTGTTAAACCTTTCACTATTTTTGTTTACTTCAGTGTACATTAAAATAAATAATTTTTATTTCAAAATGGTACACACTAAAAACAGATTTGTTGTTACAACCGAATTTTCGTAGTTCCATATACCATTACTTTTATAAATTTTTAATACTTTTGTAATAATCATATTTTATTTACGAATTCCGAATTTTGATTGTAATATTTTATTGCTTTTCTCTAATAGATTATAATATGCTCTAAATAGATATTCTACTAGAAATGCGTTCCACAGAATTTGTTTAAACAATAAATTTGTTTATGTAGCGAACTGGGCTAGAGCCGGCGATCTTCTGTTTGTCAGGCCATTGCTTTTCCTTTAGGCTAAACTGTATTAAATTTTTTCTAGTCAAATTTCAAATTTGATTATTTTTCAGGTTTGAAATTTGAATATTTTTTTCAGAAATAACATGGTAGCCACAACATAAAACAAATTGTTGCTTGCTGCTTTTAGAAGTAATGCATAAGATAATAATTTTTAAATATTGATAACAAAAACCAATATTTTGTATAATGTGGTGACATTGTTTTAGTTAATTTGGCATATTTTCTGTTTTTAATTAAATTTAACTATTCTGATGAACAACTTTAAGTACTTACAAAAAATTTAAATTTTGATAATTGCGATAAAATTCTAACCAATTTATTTTCTGTGAGGCCACTAGTGCAGGCGTATTAAGGTCTTAAATATTTCAAAGTGCAAATATTTCCCTACGCGTGATAATACAAAAAATAATATAATACAAAAAAACCGAAACAACTTCAAACAAATAAATAATCATTTATTTTTATCAAACCGGTAGGTTAAATTCAAATATTTGTTTTTAACTGAATAACCATTTAGTTTTGATAATTTTTCACTTATTTGAACAACATTTAGGAAAAATAAATAACGAAATCCATTTGAGTAAGCAGACCAGATTTTAAGTCAAATTTTAATTTAATCCAGAAAAATGTACACAAGTTTTGGCATTTTCGGATGTACACTTTTGCGGAGTATACTGCAGTAGTTATTTTTAAATTCGGATTTTAAATCTCGGCAGTGTTGTGCCACTCTGCTGAAATCAAATATTATTAAATATTCAAATCTTCCATTACAGCCCATAAAAGTGACATGGCGTTTCCTGCGTTATCGAAAAAATGTGCCAATGATTCCATCACTCCAAAATTCACACCAAACTGTCACTATCTGTTGATATATTGGATTCTCAACAGAGACATGCGGTTTTTCGCCTCCCCTGATGCGCCAATTTTGTTTGTTGTCATTGCCGTCTAGATTAAAATGCGCCTTGTCAGAAAAGATGATTTTTCGGCCAAACCTGATGTGCGATTGGAGCTTCTGTAAGGCCCAAACTGAGAAGCCGCAAAGATGTGGATGATCGTATGCTTTCAGTTTCTGCTGGCAATTAGACCTTTTAAGCGAAAATCCGAAATCTTTGTGCAAAATCTCGTTATGAGATCGTTGTTGAGATCGATGGCAAGTCCATTTTTTTGTATTAGCTGCACATTTTTAGGCATATTCACATGAGTACGCACCAAACTCTACGCCCAAACTTGTGTACAGCAGGCGCGGTTGGTCCTTCATTTCGGCCAAAAATTATTTTCAACAGAGACATAGGTTGTGCAGCACAGCCCTCACTTTGGAAATAAGTTTGCAATATTCCCCAACGTTATTGAAGCATAAAGCGACTTATTTTCGTCAGTAGAAGTACTTGTATAATACTAACTAATAGTCAATATTTCGGACAAGAAAAATATATCAGTGTCAAAATAACATGATATTCTAAAATATAAATGAATGATGTCATGCAAAGGTCTGCTTTGTACGGTAGTCCCAGCTGGGACAACAAAATAATAATTACGTCTAAACTATTGGTGCCATCTTAAAACATTTATGTGAGACTATTTACTATAAACAATAGTAAATAGAGTGTACAGCAAAAGTGTCATGCTACCCTAGCTATAATAAAAAATCTTTCATAATTTCTATTGTAAAAAAAAAAGATATGAAAATTATTATTTAATTTTATTAACTTATATACTATACCAAATGAAAATAATATTTCACTTATTTATCTAAACAATCGAAATAAAAAAATAAAAGATCATGGTAACTTTATATTTCTGCACAGCAAAAGTCATGGTACCCCTGAAAAAATAAAAAAACTTTATTAAAATTTTTGGATTCCTTTACCTAATACTTAGTAAGATATGCCTTAAGTTGTAGAACTTCAATCAATGATGTAGGAATTGAGGGCACAAGCTTTTTCGTGTAGCTTTCGTATGTTTGACCCCACTCAATCAAAAATATTTTCTTTAGCTAGGCTTTATTAGAAATTGTGAGATTTTGTAAGCGTTTTTCTAAATTATCCCACAAGTGATCAATAGGATTGAAATCGGAACTTTTAAGAGTGGTTTCTAATATATGTGGTGTGTTATTTTCGATTCACGTATTAAAGTCACAGGTATACAACAGGTATGCTAAGGATCGTTGTCCTGTTTAATCACCTCGAATATTCAATTATCAGCACACTGATTAAGATTTTATTTCACAATTTTCCTGTAAATTATTTTGTCCATTGTCTCCTCAATGAACACTAAATTGCCAACACCGGGTGCAGACATGCAACTCCATACCATTACTCCACCTTTTCCATACTATACAGTTTTTTTAATATTCTTTTGCGCCACAACAATTCACGTCCGTTCGAGAAAATTACTTTTTCCCAAAAGTCTTTTGCTTTAATTTTATATTCCGTTGCGAATCCATAAGCTTCCCAGCAAAAATGAAGCTGCCAAAGAAGCAATAAAAGCATCACTACTATGGCAAAGGCATCACTTCTTTTCTAATGGTTTCATCGATGAATTTAACATTAGCGTGTCATAGGATGGAAGTATTCAAATGTAGCTACTAGCATTACTCATACTTTACTCTAAGGAAGCAATGATAATACAATGATTAGATATTCTGATGCATGAGTGGAAAATGTTCATATACTTTGTAGTATTTAAGCTTTCATGAAAGTTTAATTCATAAGAATGCAGAAAAATAAGTTTAAAGAAGCGAAATGTATGCATTGATATACATATACTCTTTATCAAAACAAATAAATAATTCTGCATTAGTGAAAAAGCATTTTTGAAACATTTTTCAAAAATTTTATTGAATTCTTAGACAAATTCTAAAATATTTTTGGATAATTTAAAAACTGGTTGTATAATTTGGAAACATTTTTAGACAATTTTAAAATATTTTTGAACAATTTTAAATAATTTTTGCACAATTTTAAAACATTTTTGGGCAATATGAATTAATTTTTACACAATTTTAAAATTATTTTGATAAATTCTGAATTTAACTGTAGTGTAAAATAATGAACATAATGCAAAAATGCACAGATTGCGTCCTCATAAATATTTAAGGCTGAAAAAATGCAAATGACAGGCCAGCTAGTTTCAATTAAAGTTAAAAAAAATCTGTTTCTCTTGATATTTCAAAACTTTTATAAAAATTGCAAAACTGCATAAATTCTAACCCTCATGAAATTTTAAACTAAAATATAAAAAATGATTTAATAAAAAAATTAAAAAATTTCATTAGAACTATTTTTTCAATTTGAATAAATGCTTTAGATTCAAAATAAATATACGATATACTATAACTTATGCTTTAGAAGTAATGAAAAGTAATTCTTTAAGATATGCTTCGGGTTTATATCCAGATCACTGCATTTGAAATATGAACACATGAATTCTTTTGGAAGTGCCTTAGAATAACACCAAAAAATTATAAAAGAATGTCAACTGAAGTTTAGGAAGCAATGAAAGAAGTTATAGTCACAGAATGACTACCATTTTTTTTTGCTGGGTTTTTTCTGTTTGTTTTGCTAAAGTGCAGATTCTTTTGAACAGCGCGATCATTGTAACCGGCCTCCAACTATGAAGATATTTTAGATGCACTTCTAAATGGCTCTTTTTTAATATAAGCTTAAATTTTTTATGTATCTTAATTTTTAAGCTTTAATGGATGGCCTGTTTGTGGCTTAGTTTCAATTCATTTTCATCTTTGGAAAATATTTATAACCCTTTGGATTCTTGATTTGTTCCTATTTATAATTTCAACAGATTCGGTGTATGATTTACCCATTTTGTGACTATTAATTATTATTTTTCTTTCATCAACTCCTTTCTCGACCAACTCTTTTCTAGACATTTTTAAAATTTACTTGACTTCACTTCTTGGAAATTTAGAATGTACCGTTATGTTTTTTTAAAGGGAATCAACAAAAGTCCAAGGGATGCCAACAGTTTTGCAATACAAATTTAAAGGATAAAGCAAATGTAAGACTTATGCTGTGCTTAAATAAGGGGTTAATAAGTCTACAATTTTTGTAAGTTTTATATAGTTAAACAAGCAAAATATATTTTAGATTTGCGGTATTATATAGGTCCGCCATCTAACGTTTTTTTCAACTAGTGCTAATTTCTTAAATGGTAACACTTAGCTCATGTCTGATTTGACACATAATTAGTTTTATCCTTCCGCTGAACAAATATGGTTGTGTATACGCTTGAACAACGCTGGAAAATATTGCGACATTACTTTGAAAATCATGGTAATGTTGCAAAATGTCATCTTTTCAATGTCATCTTTTCAGATGAAGCTCATTATGATCTTGGCGGGTATGTAAACAAGCAAAATTGTCACATTTGGGGCACACAAAACCCGCACGCATACATTGAAAAGCCGATGCACCCAAAACGAGTCACTGTTTGGTGCAGATTTTTGTCCAGAGGCATAATTGGGCCATTTTTCTTCGAAAAATGAACAAGGAGTGGCCGTTACAGTCAATAGCGATCGTTATCGGGCCATGTTGAACGAATTTTTATTTACAAAAATTGAAGAGGAGGATATTGGCAACATTTGCGCCCTGTTTTTGAAGATCGCATTATCAGCCGCAGAGCTGATGTCGTTTGTCCACCTCGGATTCGTGAAGCCATTGGTGAAATACAGCTGCACACAATCGATAATGTGCTTAAAAATTGGACCGAACGTGTAGGCTACTGCATGGCCAGCCGAGGCAGCCATTTGAATGAAATTATTTTCCATTATTAACCGGAAGGGTTGTACTTTCAAATAAAAAAAGAAATTTGAGAAAATATTCAGTAGTTTTTTTTTTATAGAATTTTCAAAAAAAAATAAATTTATTTGGCGGACCCTATACAAGAGAATACACAAAATAAAAATAAGTGTCACATTTTAGATACGTAAGTTTTGAGATATTTGGGGAGATTTTTTTATTTTGATGGGGATACCATTACTTTTGCTGCTCACTGTATTTATGAAATTATAAAACCAAAAAAGTTAGTCTAAATAATTTTTTGAAGTATAATTTTTTAACCGTTATACAGTGCTTACAGGAAGACGAATAAAACATTTTTACGGTATTATGAATATTGAAGAATATTTTTATAATTTAAGTACATATTTCACCAATTAATTTATATCAAAATAAAATGAATATATTTAAGTCAACACTCGTTAACAATTTAAAGGTCACGAAACTACATACAGGAACAAAATTCATGTATATGCACTTAAAACAGATTGTAAATTATAGTAACTGAAAATGCCATTTAAAAGAAATGATATTTTGTTTAAAAAAAATGATATTTAATTTAAATCTTACTTTTCATATAAATCAAATGACTTTTGTTAATTATTTTTAAATGTTGTTTCCACCACTGGCACATCAATAAAAAACAAATGATTATTCAGTTAAAAAAAAATTTTTAAATTTTATCTATCAATTCTGTAAAAGTAACTGATTATTCGTTAATATGAAATTGTTTTAGTTTTTTTTTTGTTTTTAGTCTGCGAAATGTATGTTTACACAGTCTATACACACATTTTGTATGAGTGGCCTTACTCGTGTATGTGTGTGTGCTGAAATCATTGGTAACAAATATTGGATATACCGCAACCCGTTATAATGTAATTAACTTATCAATTTCGGAAAAGGTACTTATATTGTAGAAAAATGGGGAAATACTGCAAAAAAATTTTTAGAAGTTTTTAAAGTGAGTTTTTCAACCAATCCATTGACCATCTACCGCATTTTTAAAGCTTAAAAAAAATAATTTATTTTTCCTATAGAATCGAATGACTAAGTCAGATTGTCTATAAATGCAGCTGTGTGTTTGCTCTGATAGAAAAGGGTCTCCAAATCACAGTTGTAGGGATAGAGTATTCAAAAACCGAAACCGAAAACCGGTCAACCGGTTTCTTTTTTTTTAACCGATCGGTTTCGAATATTTTGAAAATTTGAAGAAAACCGAAAACCGGTCTTTTTTGTTCGGTTAACCGGTTTTTTTAATTACATCACCAACTAGGTTACTTGGTCTCTTTTATTTTGTCCGAACACTTTTATAATCGTTTGGTTATGAAGATTTAGATGTAAGTCTGATAGATTCCGATGAAGACTTAACTTTGGATATTCCAAATTCAAATAGTTTAATTTCTGATCTAAATAACACAATTAACAGTATTCAAAATCATTCATTATTATATGATGATTTTATATATCTTGATAAATGGGACAAAAGAACTGAAAAGTTGGAAAATTTATATAATTGTCTTTTGACTATTTGTCCAACATCTGCTATTTGAAAAAGAGTTTTTTCCACTTCTAGCTTTATTAAAAGCAAACAAAAAAATCTTCTTAAAACGTAACATTTGAATTGCATATTATTTCTAAAATGATATTTTAGAAGTGAAAAATAGATTTTCTTTTTACATATTTAAAATGTAATACTAAAAAATTTTATTTAATGTCAAACGTTCAAATTACTAACGTACCTAATTTTACCAATTTACAAACTTAATGATCTCTTTTCATTTGATATGAATATAGTTTTATAATATTAATTTTTAAGATATTATATTAAAAAATATTAAAACCAATAAATAAAATGTTGAAATGAAATACAATAAAAAATATTATAAAATATTTTTTTTTTCAAAGAATGTATTTTTTTTTATTTCTTAATATATTAAATTTCTTTTTTATTTTTGTATGTATTAAAACAATAAACAAATTATATAAGCTCTTTATTCAAATTAAAAAAAAAACCTAAAAAACCGGTTGACCGGTTTTTTCTGCAAAAACCGAAACCGGTTTTTTTAATATTCGATTTTTCGAAGAAAACCGAAACTGGTTTTTTCAAAAGGCCGGTTTTTTGAATACTCTATGTAGGGAGTTGAAGACTTGAAACTTTCAGAAGAGTATTGATATGAAATGTTTATGATTATCTATGTCTCTTCTAAAATCGTTAATTTAAATATATTAAAAATTAAATTGTTTACATTTGGCAAATATTTATTTGATAAAAATCAGCTTTGCCCATTTTTATGGCACCTTTTTAAAGTACATTAAAATATATTATAAAAAATTTGTTAAAATAACAAACGGTAAACTTGTTTGTTTTATGTATCACACTTTTCGTATGATTTATAAAAATGTTATGGATATTTAACATTTTTATAAATAAAACGGATCTACATTTTGATGTAGGGCATTTTCTCCAGCTTGTATTTTTCTATTGTAAAATGCATAAAAAAATATATACTACTTAAAAAGAAAAGTCGTATTATTATTTAACCAAACTATATATTATAAAGCTAGAAAAATTTTCTCTAAAGTTAAAAAATAAAATAATTTTACTTTTTTCAGTTACTTAAGTGACATAGGTTGTATATATATATACTTATATATATATGTGTGTTTTTTTAATCAAAGTGACTGTCAACTCACTTTTGAGAGTAAATTGAAGAATCCCCTATATTTTTAATGGATAAATGTTTATTAGGGTAGAAGCTATTAAGCGAAAGGTCTCGATAGTGTACCATGCAAATTTGAGTAAAATCGGACAATTTTTAACGGCGCATACAGGTATTAAAATTTGAGATTATAAAAAATTTTTCAAAAACATTCATAATTTTAAACTAAATTAAAGTATAACTACCCAGCAAAATAAGAGCTGAGGAAGAAGTAGTTAAACACTACATCTACTGCACCCGAAGTTGTGAAAATTTCGGTGAATCATTAATGATTTTAACATTGGCGTGTCATTGGGAGGAAGTACACTCACCAAAAAAAGTCTGTAATGGCAACTGAAAATTTTGCTGTTATTACGGGAAATTCTGCTAATATGAGCCCAGCGGTATTTTTTGCTAATCTTAGCAATACATGTCTGCTGACGTGAAGTATAATTAAATTAGTAGAGAAATTAGTTGCCGCTACTAAATTTTAGTAGAATTTTTGTAAAGTGGAATTTAAAATCTGTTTGCTAAATACTGTTATCTAAAAATACTAAATCTGTTACTAAATATTATTAATGTTAGTAAAAAGCTTTGAATTTATTTTTCTTATCGAGCATCAAAAATTTTGATTATATTTTTTAAAAAACGAATTAATCATATTGTTTTAATTTGGTAATTTCTGTTTTGAAAAATATTTTGGTAAATTTTTTTTTTACTTTTAAGGTTAAATTTTAATTGTTTTAAGGGCGGATTTTTAGAACTCAAAAACCTTTTTAGTGCTATTTTAAATGGATGTCCTCTTTTTAGACATTAGTCGGTATCTTCACTTCCGATCCCTTTTTTAATATATGTAACATTTTAAGGAAATTTAAGTTTGTAGGTGTAAGTTTTAATTAGAAATAACATTTTCTTCAATATCCAATTTTTTAAAATAAGTAAAATTTTTTGCTAATTTTAGCAAATCGGTTTTCAAAAATTTGTAAAATGATTTCTGAAATTAGCAACAAAAATTTGTAAATATTCTGTAAAAATTCTGTAATTTGTAAAATGTAAGTAGCAAAAAGATTTGCTAAATAATAATTTTTTACTAAAAATCAGTACAAAAATAGTAGAGTGGGATTGAAAACCGTTTACAAATTTTTCTACTAACTTTTTTTTCTGAGTGTAGTTGGTTTCGGTGCTATGAAAAATCGATGAGCAAATGGACTTTTTCATTAGTTTACGGAAGTTGTTAAACTAAAAAATAAATATAGGGAGTGGCTTTTTTCAAGTTAAAAATGTGATTTTGAACACACCAAGAATAATTATTCCGACCAGGACAAAGTGAATGTCACTGGCATGCAAAATATGTTTTCAATAAGGCATTTAACCCCTCAACGACTAAGACCGTCTACTGAAGGTCATCACTAAAGTCCAATTATATCCAATGCAATATTTTTGGTGCACTAATCGCCAACGACATTCTTGTCTGTTTGAATTAACATATCGAACAGTGCTGGTTTGAATACGCTCAGTTGAATAGTTTGATAGATACACCCATTTCTGTCAAGATTTTTGTCAAAACAGACACGAAAATTATTTATGATTTTGGTGCAAAATTAAAACTAAAAAAAAAAACATACTTTCCAACAGCTCAATCGACTCGAAATTTTTTTGGAAAGTAGCTTCAAGCTGTATTTTGATAATTTGTTGCGTTTTTGATTTGTGAAACAAATTTTTTTGTTTGAGTCGAGCTTTTTGTCTTCAGGTTGTCTTTCATTTTTTCCACCTGGCGCTTTCAGCTTAAATTTTTTTGACAAATGGACTTCACATTCGTGCTTTTTAGTCCAAAATGATACTAGAACCAGAATTTCATAAGAAAATACCTCGTTTATCGACTCCAGTGGTTAAAGGGTTAATGACTGCAGGAATTAACCATTTATGGACTAACTAAATAATTGTTTTTTACTAGTAGGGGTTAATATCAACATTTTGGAAGTTGTTTAAAATGACTTCTTACAAATCGAAAAATTTGCACTATTAACTTCTTTGGATGTTCTGAAAAAGAGCTCGTAAAGAATAACATCCATTTTATTTTGCTGGGATCTACTGAACACGAAATTGTGAAAATTTTGGGTGAATCATTAATGATTTTTACATTGGCGTGTCATTGGGGGAGGAAGTAGTTTGTTTCGGTGCTATGAAAAATCGATAAGCAGATGGACTTTTTCATTAGTTTACGGAAGTTGTTAAATATAGGGACTACAAAATAAAAATAGGGAGTGGCTTTTTTTTAAGTTTAAAATATGATTTCGAACACGCCAGGAATTATTATTCCGTTCAGGACAAAGTGAATATCACTGGTATGCAAAATATGTTTTCTATATGGCATTTAATGACTGCTGGGAATTTCCATTTATGGACAAACTTAGTAATTGTTTTTTTACTAGTAGTTGTTAATATCAACATTTTGAAAGATGTTTAAAATGACTTCTTACAAATCGAAAAATTTGCACTACTAACTTCTTTGGATCATCTGAAAAGGAGATTCGTAAAGAATAACATCCATTTTATTTTGCTGTCTACTTATACATAAAAAGAAACAGTCATATGGAAATACGCCAGGGCTGCTAAACAATGATATACATTAATTTAAAGCTAAATTTTTCACAAAAATTATAGTTCAGAATCCATATTGCTCATTTTAATTTGTTTACTAATTCATTCATCTATTTCACTCGTTTATTCGGTAATATTTTTTTAATTGTTCACTCACACAAAAAGCATATCAATTGAAAATCGACCAGAACTAAACTAAAAATATTTTGAAAATTAAAATAACAGCAAATACCATTTACAAGAAATGATATTTCATATAAAAGCCTATATACTTACATTTCATTTAAATCAAATGGTTTGTGTTATTTATTTTTAAATGGTATTTAAACAACTGACATAGCAGTAAAAAAAAAAAAAAAACAATAGAAAATACAAAAATATAAAACAAATTTGCTTATTTAAACGTCAAATCAATAAATTAATAATTTTGAGCACGGTTTTTGTGTGTTTCTGGTCGTTTTTCTAAGATTCCCGTTCGCTAAATGCTCTAAAACGATAATACCTTTTTGCATACTACTCGTGGTGATTTAATTAAAACCATTTGGCAAGTATTTGTAGTACATGTGGATTAATGTTTCACGCTGAGCCAAGTGACGGCGGAATAATTCACGAATAAAATTAAAAAAACAAATATGTTTATTGTAATTTTATAATAGTGTTTAAACGAAAAGTATGTAGACCGGTTTTTAAATGAAATATCATTTTTTTTAAATGGTATTTTCTGTTTTTTTAACTTCAAAACTATTTTAAGTGCACACAAAGTTGTTTTGATATAACAAATATTTCTGTATAACAAATGGGCCTGGCAACATATCATTCGTTATATCAGACTTTGAATGTATTTAAGAATTGAATTCAAACGTTTTTTTTAATTCGCTCTAATACCCCATTCATACTGAGCACCAAAATACTTATTTTTTTATTTTCAATTGGTATGAAATTTAAAAGTTGTAAACTTGAAAAAGACAAAATTACGTATTTTTGGGGTTCAATATGATTGGCGTATTACCAAAATTATATATGTGGCAAAAAAATCTTGTCAAATTGTTTTCGTATTGGCCAACATCTATTTAAGCCTACACGGGGACAATTTGCATATAGTACCGCAAAAATCTTAATATAAACAGTAAAACAAAATAAAATTTATGAAAGCTAAATACGTTTTTAAAATCATATACACAAATAAAAGTTTACTGTCGCCAATAATTTTAATGTCATGGTTCAATAATCGTAAATAGATAATCTCCTAATACATTAATTTTATTGACTGTTAATATTTTATGTAGAATAAATGCTAATGTAAAAGCCTTATGTTTGCCTTTTTGTGAAAGTATCAGCAAATTTCAAAACCACCAAGCAAAAATAATAAATACATTTTAAAATATGGAAATTTAAAGATTTTTTGGTTTTTTGCCTATCACAGAACAGTTTTTTGCTTTATTTTTCTTCAAGTTTTGGAGATATTTAAGCAAACACCGGTTTTCTCAGTTTCTTACAATAAATTTTTAACTAAGTATTTGATGATTTATTTAATTTATTTATTAATAAAAGTTTTAAAAAGTTGCAAACAGTGTTTTATATGGTGTTTCTAGATTACGTTTTGCTTCACACGAACGAAAATGCAATAACAAAATACATGCAATACAAAAAAAAAACAAAATACATGTAGTCACTAAATCGTCTGCGACGTATGTCTTGTGGAAACCTCATATTAATCAAAAAATAATAATTGGGTGGAGCAACTTTCGTAGAGCAAAATTTGTAAGAAAAATTTGAGAAAAAATGAAAAAGCAATAAATATTTTTAAATAAATAAATAAATAACTTTCAACTGAAAATAAAAGAATACACACAGAAAAAAACAAAATAACAATAAAGAACTTGTTAAGCCCGCAGGACACTACATTTATTTTTTATTGGATTGATATCGATAGCAATGTAAATCAAATTAGAGCGCTGCGTTACAGACTTCCATTTGATAAATACTAATTTATTCTCTAAAGTTTAACTTCTCGCACTTATTATTTTTCCATAAAGAAATTCATATATTTTTTGTCAATACAAAATCAATACGAAATTAATTTTATAAATTTTCTTTTGACAAAATAATCAGTATCTTTCATATACATAGATGTCGATAAAGCAGTGCTCCAATTTTAGGTACTATTAGACCCTAGTGTTATAAGGATTTAATAGTTCTAGAACTAGTATGGTGTAGAACAAATAACTAGTAACAAACACTGGATATTATTTTTTGAAGCAAACAAAAAACGATATCGATCAATCGTATTTTCAAAATTGCAGAATTGATACCCTAATTAAAATTAACAAAACTCTAAATAGATTGCTTTAATTAAACTAAATTCTGAATGTAATGAATAATAATTTCAAACTTTACTAAAATTTTATGATTTTTTTTCTTTCATTAATTCATTAAGGGTAATTAAAATAGTCAGCACTTTTTACCCAGCAAAGTCTTTTTTTGTTCTATTAAATCTTCATTTACATAACTAAGCCATTAGGGCCTTTTGTGGTTAATTAAAGCTACTACCTAAAAAACAAACTTCTAAACTTTCTTGTTTCCCATAGGTATTCAATCCGTACTCTTTATTTTTGGTCGCGTTTTTTTAATAGGTTTTCTTGTGGTGTTTTTATCTTGTGATACAGTTCGTAAATATACTCTTTATATTTTATGAAATACCCTATTACCAGTAAAGGATACTCTATATTAATACGCTTACATTACCTATTACCGGTAAATTCCAGCAATGTTAAAATAAAGAGTTCCAGCAAAAACATGTTATCAACTACTCTCCAGCCTATTTACGCGCTAAATTACTTTTGTTCGCGATGCCCTGAAAGTAATGGGTACTCACTAATATTTGGCTGTTCGTAAGCATACTTTAGGCTTATACAAATTTTTGCTTTCAAAAAGAATGGATACCGTTAACTTGTGTTCACTCGTCATTATTGTCAAAAACAACGTGCTAAATCTTAGCTTCACTGCAATATAAGTTTTTAAAAAATGGACAATTAACAAAAAGTACGCGAACGTATAATTAAAATTTTTGACGAATACCCATTCCGTTCGTATAATACTGTTTCTCGGGTGATAAAAAATTATAAGGAGTTGCTGACTGTCAAAAGAAAAGAAGGATGTGGTAGAAAAAGTGTATTTCAGTAAGAAAGCTGCACTCAGAAAAAAAGTTTGTAGAAAAATTTGTAAACGGGTTTCAATCCCACTTTACTATTTTTGTACCGTTTTTTAGTAAAAAAAAATATTATTTAGCAGATCTTTTTGCTTCTAACATTTAACAAATCACATAATTTTTACAGAATATTTACAAATTTTTGTTTCTAATTTCAAAAATTATTTTACAAATTTTTTATACCCGATTTCCTTAAATTAGCAAAAATATTTACTAATTTTAAAAAAGCAGATATTAAAGGAAATTTTATTTCTAATTACAACTTACAGCTACAAACTTAAATTGCCTTAAAGTGTTACATAGATTAAGAAAATTCATCGGAAGTGAATATAAAGACTCATGTCTAAAAGTAGGACATACACTCAAAATAGCACTAAATTTTTTTTAGTTCTAAAAATGAGCGCTTAAGCAATTAAAATTTAACCCTAAAAGTAAAAAAAATTACTAAAAAATTTTTCAAAACAGAAATAACCAATTAAAATAAAATGATAAATTCGTTTATATTTTTACAATTTATGACTAATATTTTTTTTTTTTAAAAATTAAAAAATATATAAAATATTTTGATCCGGCTACTAATTTGATTGTACTACACTTCAGCAAATATGTGTTGCTTAGATTAGCAAAAAATGCCGCTGCGTTTAAATTAGCAAAATTTCCCGTATTTCGTGCGCACTCTTTAATATATTACTTGACTAAAAACAATAAGTAAAATAAATCCTCACATTTAAGTCAAATATCACTGTAGTTAAGAGGTAATATATAAAAACTGTCGTTATTTACAGGTAATGTAAGTGAATGGGAATAGTAAAATTGGCAACGTAAGACGGTGGGTATAAAATATTTCATAAGCTACCTAACACGAAATATATGAACTGGTAAAACTTATTTCAAAAATGTTGCTAGGTAGGTAGGAAATTTTGTTTAAAAATTCCTTAAGTAAAATTTAAGTAAAAAATTTTACTAAGTGTGAATGGAAAGATCACATCTAAGTGATACTTTTAAATCAATGAAAAATTGACTCCTTAAGAATCACTATCATTTATTTTTGTTGGGTATCGATTTTAACTAAATATTTTTATCAAATTAATTTTCTTTTATTTGAACTTGAATATTATATTATTATATTCTTTTTAATTGAGCTTGAGATTTTTTTATAAAAATATTTTTTTTTTAAATTAAAAATTAAATTATTTCCCTGAAAAAGTCACCCAATGTGGAGACGAAATATTGGAAAATAAATAACCATAATTATTTTTATAAAAAGATCTCAAGCTCAGTTTAAAAGAATATAATAACTAAATATTTTATTAAACCAATGAATTTTTATCATTTATTGCAAATTGTGTTATGAATTCCTAATTTTGGATACTTTTCTTAAATGTGAAAATTTGTTGCATCTTTAATGATTTTAAGTACACATACATGTTTAAAGCTGCCATTTACTTAGACAATAACTTTAGTATATTATTACTTAAAAGCATCAAGTTAATTAGATGTAAAAAAAATAAAGATATTTTTTGAAAACTATTTGATAAACCAAAACGTTGAATCCAGGGTGATGCAAAATTGGTATAACTTGGCTGAAATTCTTTTCTCGAAATTTAGCAAATAACTACCACATTAATGGGTATATTTAGGATATAAAGAGAATTTCAAATCTCAAATTGCCGTACAATTTGAGATTTAAAATCTTGCACCGGTTAGCGTGTGGACTAAAATTTTTTTTAACTTTTCACATGAATTTCATATTCTCTCATTTTTTCCTTACAAATGTTGCCATATTTTCATAAAAGTATTGCAGTTTTGTAAACAAAATCATATGTTTTGGATTTTGTTTTTTGATATAAAAAATTAATTGTTATATAAAAAATTAAAATAAAATGGAGCCTCCCGTACTATTATAAACTTTTAATATCATATTAAAAGTTGTTTATAAAACAAAGAAGAAAAAAGTTGAACTCCTAAACTCTTGAGTTAATATTAGATTTAATACTGAAATGAAATGTTGAATTGAATTGAAAATAATATGGATGTGAAAGGAAAAATATAAAAAGTGATTAGATTGATTAAATAGAAATTTTAAAAAAACTTTAACTTAAAATGAAAAGTATTTAAGTTTCCCAATACCGGTGCTATTTTGTTTGATTTTTATTCCATCACGATTTGAAATTTCATTTCCTTATACGACTACTCTTAAGTGTATATCAACATACACGTGCATACTACATAAGTACTGAGAACATCCATCTATCAAAATGTTATTGTGTGTACTTTAGCGTAACTTTTCAATAGATTGTCAAAAATGTTTCAAAATCAATGAAAAAAAAAAACAATTGACTTTTAAAATTCTTTTAGTATGTTCTTTTACCATTTGTTTGGTAAGTTTTGTAAAGTGGTTGGTAAAGTTCAACTCAATGAAAAGGTATTGAAGATTTTCCAACAAAAGTTCTTACAACTTACTTGTATGAAGCTAAAACCAGAACAAAATTATTTGACTTTGTTGTATTTAAACAAAAAATTTAAAAAAATAATAAAAATTGTATTTGATAAACTTATGTTTTAATTCCCTAAGTAGATTTGTCGTATTTTAATGACCCAATTATTTTTTTTTTTTATAAATAATTAAAAAACAATTTGGTTGATACATATTTTAAACAAATCTAAATGACATAATTGAACAATACCACATATAATTTAAACACTTTGATTTGGATTTATAACTTACACTACAACACTTTTCAAAAATTTCGGATGTTTTTTTTTAATTCACTCACGAATATAGTAGGACTACGACAACAATATTCAACGAATCAGCGAAAAAAAAAATGCTAACGAATTTTAACCGTTTTTGCGATTACAACATATAATAAACACTACGCCCGGCCGACTAAATTTAGTACGAACGAAATGTGTATGCTGTGTCATTCAAAGCGTAAAAGTGAGTACAAATAAACCGACAAAATACGACGTTACGGTAATCAACACTTGTACTCTCAATAAGGATTAATATTTTTTCATAATATTTTTATTTTTATTTCTTGTTTTTTTTTTTTTGTAAAAATTTCTCATATGTTTTATATATTTTATTTAATTTTTTATCTGTATAATCTATATGATATTCTCAATCGTTTGATATTTTTTCTTTAGCCTTGACAGCAACAACCGTCTTTAATGTTACACGACACGATTTATACTGATTTCATAATATCAACTACGAAATGTATGCCTCTAGGTTTTGAGTTTTAACGAATTTAATGTTGACTTTCTTAAATTGTTTCTTATGGTTATACTCTTCATATGATATACGAAGTAAGTGTCCTTCGGGCAAAAAAATAAAAATGTGGTTTAAATATAGGCTAAATATTTCTCTCAGCTTTTTGGGACAAAAATTGAGTTGTTTTATAGAGAGCTAAAACGTGGTAAAGAGTGTGAGCATTTTTTTAAGCATGCGTTAATTTTTTTTTAATTTTTTGTCGATAATGAAGTTTACAACAGTTAATTTAAAATTTTGTTTAAATAACAGTTTAAAATTTGTTAACAAGAATTGACAGCATTTTGCAAAATGGTAAAATATGACAAGGTGCTACAAAATTCAAAAAATTTAGTATAATCTTCCAATTACCTAAGAAGTATATTTGTGTTTCACAAATATATATGTATACATGTTTATATCCTGAAGGAAATATCGATAGTGAAACCGTACTGATTCACTACCCAGCAAAAAGAAATGGTAGTCATTCTGTGACTATAACTTCTTTCATTGCTTCCTAAACTTCAGTTGACATTCTTATATGATTTTTTGGTGTTATTCTAAGGCACTTCCAAAGAATTGATGAGTTCATATTTTAAATTCAGTGATCTGGATAAAAACCCGATGCATATCTTAAAAAATCACTCTTCATTACTTCTAAAGCATAAGTTATAGTATATCGTATATATTTTGAATCTAAAGCATTTATTCAAATTGAAAAAATAGTTCTGATGAACTTTTTTAATTTTTTTATTAAATCATTTTTTATATTTTAGTTTAACATTTCATGAGCGTTAGAATTTATGCAGTTTTGCAATTTTTATAAAAGTTTTGAAATAACAAGAGAAACAGATATTTTTTAAACTTTAATTGAAACTAGCTGGCCTGCCATTTGCATTTTTTCAGCCTTAAATATTTATGAGGACGCAATTTGTGCATTTTTGCATTATGTTTATTATTTAACACTACACCATTTTCAGTTTTAATTCAGAATTTATCAAAATAATTTTAAAATTGTGTAAAAATTATTTCAAATTGCCCAAAAATGTTTTAAAATTGTGCAAAATTTTATTTTAAAATTGTTCAAAAATATTTCCAAATTGTCTAAAAATGTTTCCAAATTGTACAACCAGATTTTATATTATCCAAAAAAATTTATAAAATTTGTCTAAAAATTCATTAAACTTTTTGAAAAATGTTTCAAATATGCTTTTTCACTAATGCAGAATTATTTATTTTTTTTAGTAAAGAGTATTTGCATATCAATGCATAAATTTCGCTTCTCTAAACTTATTTTTCTACATTCTTATGAATTAAATTTTCATCAAAGCTTAAATACTACAAAGTATATGAACATTTTCCACTCATGCATCAGAATATCTAATCATTGTATTATCATTACTTCCTTAGAGTAAAGTATGAGTAATGCTAGTAGCGACATTTGAATACTTCCGTCGCTAATGACACGCTAATGTTAAATTCATCGATGAAACCATCAGAAAAGAAGTGATGCCTTTGCCATAGTAGTGATGCTTTTATTGCTTCTTTGGCAGCTTCATTTTTGCTGGGTATTGACTGATTCACTATTGTCACCTGTACTACTGACTAATTATATCGCAGCCAACGCTCCCTGCTGTAGACATTTAACATGTGCTTGTCATTGCGAATCTACACAACAATTGACTAGGTGTAGACATTGGAACCAGAGATTTACTAATACATTTCTGTAATTCTAGTATAAACTTTTGGAACTTTTTACTATATTCCTACACTAGGAAGGTAAATAAGTTTAAACAGGTGAATTTATTTCGGAAAATTATCAATTTTATTTATAAATTTTTTTATAAATTTGATTAAAGCTAATCGTTTTTATATATAAGACTTATATTTATATAAGTCCAATATCATATTGAATAGAATAAATAAATAAATTTGATTAAACTAAATAAGTTTTTCGCTTATTTCATAGGCTTGGTAAAATCTTCATCACTAAAAATTGTTGCCTCTTTCTCGTTATTTTTATACAAAATTGATTTTTTTTCACAAGTCTTTTTGTAATTGCTTTTGCTCATTATGTTTTTTTTTTCAATTGAAATTCACTATTCTTTATATCTTTATTAAATTTTCAGCAAAATTAAACAATAGAGAAAAATCAAAAAGAAGCACAGCTTTGCAGCTGCAAAGAAAGGTATGTTGACAATGCCACCAAAAAGTCACCCAAAATAGTCGACAAAAGTGGCTTTGACTTTAAATTTTTCTTCTAATTTTTGCAAATTTGAAATCTTTTCGGCATCATTTCTTTTCAATACTAATGTTTACTTAAAAAAAAATACAGCTTATTTAAAAAAAAAAATAAAATTGCCGAAGATGCGTTTTTTTTTTTAATAAAAGAAAATGTGAAGCTCTGTGTTTGAATCACTTCAGGCACTTAATAGTTTGAAGTTTAGTAATTTATTAACCAGTTTTTAATTTTGAAATCATTATTAAAAATAATTGAAGCGAAAATTTGTTGCAACTTTTTGTAGTGGGTTTTCTAAATAAAATTTCTTCTTGGTAAAAATATGCACGCAGAGAATAATATTATTGGGATTATGATATTGCCAACCATAGTCGTACTAAAATATAGTTATCATATTATATATTGAAGTTTATATTTTATAGTTGATCTTTTTAATACTTATACAGGTTGGTTGAAAAGTTCCTGCGCTCACCAAGAGATGGCACTCCTAGCTTCAAACTTTTTTTTCTCAAGTTGGTATAACTGTTCTGAGAACACATGCAAAGTTGCAAGTCATTCTGTCAATTCTTTCTTTGTTTACAAGCCATTTGAAGTTAACGTGTCATTGATTTTTTTTTAATACGGAAAAAATTGAATATCGTGCAGTAATTAGATTCTTTGTTTTGAAGGGTTTAAAAGCAAAGGAAATTTATGAGCAATTGTTAAAGTGTATAAGGAGTCCTCACCTTCAAAACGCATCGTTGAATTTTGGGCTGGTGAATTTAAACGTGGTCGTACCAGCCTTGAAGACGATCCACACGAAGGACGACCAAAAACTGCAACAACAGCAGAAATCATTGAGCAGGTACATAATGTGGTTAGTGAAAATCCAAGTTTGACTAAGCGTAAAATTGCTAATGCCATAGGCATCTCAGACGAACGAGTACTCCATATTTTTCATGAAGAATTACGTATGAAAAAACTGTTTGGAAAGTTAGTGCCGCACACATTACCAATTCAACAAAAACTGGATTGAAAACAAATTTCTCAGCGTAATTTGGAGCGTTTTAAGCCAAATAAAACCGACTTCTTGTTCGTTTTATAACTATGGATGAGACTTGGCTAATTTCAAAGAATTAAAGTACGAATTGCTTGAACATCCACCGTATTCACCAGATTTGGCTCCCAGTGACTACTATCTCTTCAGAAATCTCAAACAATTCCTTCGTGGAAAGCATTTTTCGTCGAATGAAGAGGCCATAGCAGCTGTAGACGGTTATTTTGCAGAGCTTCCGGAAAACCATTATAAGGAGGGGATAAAATTATTGGAAGATCATTGGAACAAGTGTATTGAGCTTCTAGGAGATTATATTGAATAAAAAAATATATTTCGTAACGAAAGCAGTATTATTTCATTTCGAGCGCAGGAACTTTTCAACCAACCTGTATGTATGAAAATGTATTTTTAGTTTGATTCGAGATCATAGGAAAAGTTTTTTCAAATGAAAATTTTTTCCTTATTTTTTAATTTAAGTAAACATGGAGAATACACAGAAAAAGTTATTAGACACCAGCCGAATGGAATGTATTTTCTGGTCAGCTACGACTTTCATCAACATTCTTTGTGCCGTTATCATATTATGATAATAAAATAAGCAAAATTTGACCATTATGTGGGCCATATAGTTAGAAAAAAGTTATTCAAATTTAAGAATTCATTTTTGTTTTAGAAATGATTTCCTGTAGAAAAACTTGATATTAAGTTATATTTTCAAGAAACCTTCTTGGATTCTATGGACTTTTTTGAAAAAAAAAAATTTAAGCTCTAAGGACATTTTTAATAAAAAAAAACACATATTTACCTTTTCTTAGATTCTAGGAACATTTTTAAAATTTTTCTAGATAGTCCTTAGAGTAAAAAATTGAGTAAATTTTTCTTAAATCGAGGAAAAACTTAGTTTTTGTTGGAAAATGTTTAATTTATTTTTAATATATTTTTCCAAAAAAAAAAAAAAAACAATAAATTAAAAACAAACTAGTTAATTTTCCTAATTAATATTTTGTATTGTAGTCAGCATACAAAATTATTATATAAAAGTGAATTAAAATTTTTGTATCTTTTGCTAACAAAATTTTGAAAAGTATTATAAGCTAGTTTAAGTTCAATAATTAAAACTGTTAAGATTAGAGATGGGCATGAGAGCCATTTTTGAATCACGCTCACGCACCAAAAATTACAATCATACACAATAATTTTTTTAAATGGTTACTTAAATTTGTTTCCTGTAATAATATTTTTTCTTGAAAATTAGCAAACAAACTAGTTTATTTTAAATTTATTTTTTTTTTTTTTTGGAATACAATATTGAAAATAATTTAAAAGTTTTCCAACAAAAAAAAAAATATTTTATTAAATTTTTTTTAATTTATCTGAATTAAGTTGCATGAAAAATTTTCTTAGAAGTAGTTCATCAGTTTCCAAAAATAAATAAATTTTTATTATTATTTATTTATTTTATTTATTTATTTATTAATGACTAATTTTTAGAAAACAATTCTTAAAAATAAGAAAGTAGTAGACTTAAAAACTGAATTTAGAAATGGCTTTCTAAAATTTACTTAATTTTACTACTCGCGAAAACAATGAACGTTAAGTTCAAGTACTTCCTCATTTTAAGTTATACATTTTTTAAACTAAAGGGGAATAAATTATATTCTATTCTTTTTAACTAAATTAGTTTTATTATATTTTAGTATGCAAATATTAAAAAACTGAGTTGTTTTTCATAAAAATTGATAAAATTTAATTTAATATTCTTTGTTTTTTCCTAAAATCAAGAAATATTATTTAGGAAAAATATGAACTATTTCTGAGTATATAAACTATTTTGTTTTTCCTCAAACTTAGGAATTTTTATTCTTTTAAAGAATTTTTTTTTTCAGTTTTAATAACATTTTATTTAAATTGAGGACCAAATTGAGGACCATTCATAAACTATTTTTAAGGAAATTTTTGATTACATTTTAGTTCATGTCTTTCCTTTTTTTTGAACATATCATTATTTTTACAGTTGTGCAACAACATTTTTATTTGACAAAACTAATCTTGTACAATTTGCCTATAGTTTCGTAGGCTTAGAAGCCTTTCGGCCACAACGGCAGGTAATTACAGGTTGGCTGAAAAGTTCCTGCGCTCACCAAGAGATGGCACTGCTAGCTCCAATTTTTTTTTCAAGTTGGTATAACTGTCCTGAGCACACATGCAAAGTTGCAAGTCATTCTGTTAATTCTTTCCTTGTTTACAAGCCATTTGAAGTTGACGTGTCATTGATTTTTTTTAATATGGAAAAAATTGAATATCGAGCAGTCATTAGATTCTTTGTTTTGAAGGGTTTAAAAGCAAAGGAATTTCATGAAAATTGTTAGAAGTGTATAAGGAGTCCTCACCTTCAAAACCCACCGTTGAATTTTGGGCTGGTGAGTTTAAACGTGGTCGTACCAGCCGTAAAGACGATCCACCCGAAGGACGACCAAAAACTACAACCACAGCAGAAATCATTGAGCAGGTACATAACATGGTTAGTAAAGATCCAAGTTTGACTAAGCGTGAAATTTCTAATGCCATAGGCATCTCAGATGAACGAGTATTCCATATTTTACATGAAGAATTACGTATGAAAAAACTGTTTTTAAAGTTAGTGCGGCACACATTAACAATTCAACAAAAACTGGATCGAAAACAAATTTCTCAGCGTAATTTGGAGCGTTTTAAGCCGAATAAAACCGACTTCTTGCATCGTTTTATAACTATGGATGAGACTTAGATCTACCATCATGATCCTAAATTGAAACAAGAACGTTTACAGTGGTTGTTCAGCCCCAAAGCAGGTAAAGTCATAACGATCAGCTAAGAAGGTTATGGCATCAGTTTTTGTGGATGCAAAAGGAATTTTGTTGATGGATTATCTTCAGAAAGGTAAAACAATCTACTCTAAATATTATTGTAGCCTTTTAGATCAGCTGGATGAAAAAATTCGTGATAAAAGACCTGGTTTAAAGAAAAAAAAATCATTTTTCATCAAGACAATGCACCTGCTCACAAAAGTGTTTTGACGATGGCTAAATTCAAAGAATTAAAGTACGAATTGCTTTAACATACACCGTATTCACCAGATTTGGCTCCCAGTGACTACTATCTCTTCAGAAATCTCAAAAAATTCCTGGCCGTAGAGGCCATAGCAGCCGTAGACGGTTATTTTGCAGAGCTTCCGGAAAACCAAAAACAAGTGTATTGAGCTTCTAGGAGATTATATTTAATAAAAAAATATATTTCGAGCGCAGAAACTTTTCAACCAACCTGTATGAGCAGCCTTATTTTAAGCTAGAGCTGTCCGACAATTTCGTCACTATTTCGTTTTTCCTCAAACTTAGAAATTTTTATTCATTTTAAGAAGAGATTGAAGAAAATTTTTAAACTATTTTATAGAAAATTTTAATTTCACGTCTCTTTTAAGTTTACGTTTCAGGATATCCTGCAGTACATATTTTAAATTTGTTTACCTTTTTTCTAATTAAATTTATATTTTAAATACAGGAGTTTAGTATCATAGAAACAGTATAATATTTACTAAAATTTTTTTTTTTATAGAATTTAAGAATAAATATCACATAAAAGAAGTGCTATTTAACTTGATGCTAGAAAATATTGTCTTATTTTTGGGAAGTTAGGTCCTAGTTTTCAGTAAAAAAAAATATCTAATGAACTTAAAAAAAATAAAATTTTTCTTAAAACCAAGGAAACATTTCCTTACTAACAGTAAAATTTAAGATGATATATGAACTAATTGGGGGAATATATTTCTGTTTTCTAATAAAAATTTAGTTCTAAATAGTAAATTTTTTCTATAATTTAGAAATTTTTACCAAATATTCCATAAAGTAAAATTTGTTTCTTAATTTCAAGGAAAATTTTATTTAGTTTTGAAAAAAAGTGTCTTGGGCGCCATTTTCATTTCAATTTTTCCTCCAAATAACTTAATTTTTCTAAATTTTAGTTAATTTTTTTTTGGTATACCCCGTGTCATCTTGTACATCTGGCTATTGTATCCACTATAAATGATCAGCACAATTTTGATATGAAAGGAAATAAGTAAAATCTTATCTCAAACTCTACGACTTTAGCTGAAAACACTATTTCAGCAAAAAAAATAAATAATAATAATAATTGGTGGAAACAAGTTAATACAAGACATTTTTTTACAATAATTTTCGGACTAGCTTATTTTGTTGAGTGCGCAGTAGTGCATACAATGACATGCAGTGAAGGGTTAACAGAAAATTTTTATGGAAAATCTGTAAATAATAAAATAGATAATACTAAAATATTCAAGCTAATAAGGTACAACAACTTACTTACCTGTTTACTTGTAAGAATAAAACAAATAATATATTTTTAAATTTTATTTTAAATAAGTTATTTTATTAACAGTAAGATTTATAATTATTACATTAATTTAAAACTATTTTAGATATTAAACATTTTGAAATTTAGTTAATTAATAACATAAATGTTGTAAAGTGTTAGACTCGCAATAAGTATCACCTAAGTAAGTTTAGAACTCTTTTGAAAATTGAAACATTTAAATAAAATAATAAAAACAAACAATTTAGTACGTGGCACACCAATGACTTTTTTTTTTTTTTGGCATATGAATTTCAATTTTGAATTTTTCTACATTTTAAAAATAAACAATAGAAATATGATTAAAAAACATAACAAAGAAAAAGGGGAATAATCGCGTCCCCACTTCATTAAATATATGTACCCAGCAAAATATTTTATTACCAGTTATGTGGTTTCATAATATAATGAAACTAAAATGTTTTAATGCTTATAATTCGGCATCAGTACTAGTTATATATGTTAGATAAAATCGTTTTTATAAGCAGTCGAGATTCTACACGACTACTGATGATTAATGTGTTATTAATAACAACATATTTTTTTATTTACTTAAAAATATAAGAGTAAGCCTTATAAATTACAAACCAGTAATAGCTTCAGAAAACTTATATTTTTGTATGTATATTTTTGAAAGCAGGTGCATAAATTCTGTGTGGTTTTTCTGTAGCGAATATGCACTTCTTAAAAAAAATTACCACGTTAAATAAAATTACATAATTAGTCTCCATACCGAATTATATGCAGTAGACCATATTTTTACCGCTTCTTATTTAGATATAAGTAATGACCAGCCATTACTGAGATTTTGCTGGGTATAAATAATATGATAGATTTAATTAAAATTTTTAATTTAGGTAACATATTTTTAAGGTACTTTTTTGCAGCTAATTAAAGAATTACAGCTCAAATTGGTTTATTTTATTTCAATTCTGAATATTTGAATAATTGTAGGTACTTATTTTTAGATTGTTTTTAAGTATTTTTTTAATTTTTAATTATATCCTTATACTTTAAAAGTATTTTTATTACATTAATCATTTAATATCAATTTATCATTACTTGTATTTGATTTTTAAGCAATATAACATTATGTGTAAGTTTGTATTGTTCCCAACTTGATAAGTATACAATCACAACGATGACTTTATCTACTGATCTAAATTTTATTATTCACTATTAAAAAAAAATAATTCTTTTTAAAAATAATTTTATGAATTTTATATCCCAAAAAACATCAGCCAGTACGGGATGTTTGGAGCAAAAATGTCCTCCT
The DNA here is from genome assembly GCA_949748255.1 of Eustalomyia histrio. Lineage (NCBI taxonomy): Eukaryota > Metazoa > Arthropoda > Insecta > Diptera > Anthomyiidae > Eustalomyia > Eustalomyia histrio. Next base: position 80,458,499 of record OX456524.1, read on the forward strand.
TAATGGTCCGCCACACCGCTGAGATGGATTTTTTGAATTCTTACGGGGACGAGTGAAAAGGAAAGAAAAAAAGAGAGAGTGAGAAACCTGAAATTTGAATTACCTAGAGTATGGGCTAATTACCTAGAGTATGGGGGTTCAAAGCGGAAGAGCCTCCAACTTTACGACCTTTCCCAACCTCTAGATCTAGGAAGTTTGAATTTGGTGTGAAGGTTCTTCCTCCGGGGTTGGCCTTGAGCTAGGACGGAATCTTTGGAAAATTATACGGGATGGGACAAAAAAAAGGGAAATTCTCCCCCTCGACGGCCTGCCAAAACCGATGGAGATCAAAAGTTAAAAATGGTATCGACATCCACTCAGACAGGATTGTTTTAACATCCTACGGGAAGGGGCAAAAAAGGGGAAAGTCTTTCAAAGTCTCCCAAACTTCTTTGGCTACAAACCTGAAATTTTAAATATTCTTTCCCTGAAGTAAGGGCTAACTCAGTGGAAAGACCCACTTTAAAATTTTTACCAAGAACATGCTACAAATGGGGTTCAAAGGTTAAAAAGTGCACGAGTAACGGACTGACCAAAACGATGGAGCTACGACGTTGAAATTTGGTATAAAAATTCATTTTCCGGAATAGACATTAGCAAAGACTGGATTTTTGTAAAATCCTATGTAAAGGAGCAAAAAAGGAAAAATTTCTTTCCATTTAAGGGGAGCCAAAACTTCTTGGGCTAGAAACATCAAATTTAAACTATTTTGGGCAAAAACCTAGTTTGGCTTTCAACTTAAAATTTAACATATGTGTAATCTTAAATTTAAAATATGTGTTCCCTGGAGTGTATGCTTAATCTATAATAATATACTTTTTAAACTGTTTTCATCTGGGAATTTCGGATAATCCCGGGCAACATTTGTTCTATGCTAACAACGTAATTTTTATAGAAAACCATTCAAAATATCGAAATAATTCCTGAAAGTTTCTTAATTTTGTTGCCATATTTGTATTCAAAGTGTCATAGTTATGTAAAAAAGACATATTTTAAGAGGAGGTATTTCAAAATACAAAAATTTGTCTTGTTTTATTTTCATAGAAAAAGAAATTTAGCTTTGTTTGATTGCATGTTATTTAAACTGGTTTTACTTTTCTGAGCCCGAACAAATAGTTGACAATTGTGCTAAGATAACAAATAAGAAATTTTCAATGGATTTTTGCAATCTTTTAAATACATAGACAGTTTTAGTTAAATTAGCGCAAGAAGTTTAAGCTAATTTTAACAGAATTAAAAGTTGTCAGTCTTGCCACAAATCAACATGCCCAGCCACACATAAATATAAGATAAATGTTTAAAGAGCGAAAAAATCTCCGGTTTATTAACACATAAAATACCTTCGTAACAAGGATTTTGTATATGCACGTGGTACAAAACGTATCTAATAACAATCATTAAATTAAATAATAACTAAAGTAACAGGCTAACAATGCTAATCACGCTTCAAGAAGAAAAACGTTATCTTCATTTGTATATGAGCAGAAAAAATGGTTTGGGAATGAGAACTTTGTTTTTAAATTGGGGATATTTGTTTTGAGTTCAAAGAAGTCCTCGCAGAGAGAAGGAGAATTTACTTTGAAGTGTGTGCGGAGAGAGAAAAAATTTGTTTTGAAATTAAGAATATTTTCTCAATCTTTCTGGTTTTAACGGTGCCCTTCCCGTTACCGAAGCATTTTATTTTGCACAAAATTTTGTTGAGGCACTGATCATGATGGTGTCTTTTTAACTTATCCTAACTTTATGCTAAAGCAAACTTAAGGAAAAAGGAGGTAAGCGTTGGTTTAAGTTGCATTTACTACTAATAATACTCCCTTCTATGAACCCTTTAACGCATAAAACAAATCCGCTTAAGTTTTTTAAATAGTGTTTTTTGTGGCATTTTAAAAATATTTATCAAAAATGTTTTAATTCAGTACGTTTTAAGAAACCACGTGAAACAAATGTATCCCTAAAAACGATTTTAGTAACTTTAGAAATAATATATTAATAATAATTACTTACCAAATCTTTCACAAAGTATTTTTCAAGACTGTAAAATCATATTTTTAATCACATTTGAAAAACAATCAAATAAAGGTAGCACTCTTCCTTGATTGTTTTGACATATTAGCGGTTATTGTCAATTCAAAATAATGCTCTGTTTGAAAAAAAAAATATCATATTAAACTCCGATGTGTCATATGCGTTAAAGGAATAAAAGTGGAGTAAAATGGATCATAGCGGACCCAAGGAAGTGGTCATGGTCTGCCAAAGGGGTAAACTATACCAAATCGATAAAAATTAGGCTTTTATGCTTAGAAATTGTCGACCACCTTGCAAAATGTGTTGCAACACCTTGCAATTTTTGTTATATTCTTAGAAAGATACAAGTACATCAAAAACAAAACGTCATACTAAATTTGCGTTAACTTATTATTGGTTTGGCCTCACCACGGATAGCGGCATGTATTTTGAACAAAACTTAAAGTTGTTACAATAATAATAAAAAATATTGTTTTATGCTGCATATTTTTTATATTTTAGATTTGACTTTCTATTATGTGCGACTAAAATCAATTACATCTTTGTTTTGATATACATTCGTTATTAAGCAATGTAGCAAAAAAATACTGAAGCATATTTCTTAATTTTTGTGTACAAATTTGCTGCATATGCCAATTGCTGCAAAATCAAAATGAAGTTTTGCTGTATATGCCAAATAGTTGTGGATGCAGCAAAACAATGCTCATTACATGTTAAATTTATGGATGTAGAGCAAAGCCGATGCTGTACATCTCATATATGATGCAAGATATCAAAGAACAGGTTTCGAAATGAAAATAGGATATTTAAAATATATACACTCGAAATTTCATGCAGTTGACTTGTATGTAGTTTAATGAAAAAGTTTTAAGTTTAGTCAAAAATAAAGGAATATTTATTTATTTTTAAAAGAAATATTTATTTTGTCTTATTTACACATTTGTTTAAAATGATTTACTGTTATTTGCCGGTTTTTTCAGTTTCATTTATTTTATGCATTGTTTGAAATTAAATAAAAACTTACCAACAAAATGGAAATTTGTGGTTTATTTGCTTCTGCTACAGTTATTACAGAATTAACATTTTGTTTGCTGTCTATTTCAAAAAATATTAAAAAATTCAAATTTAGTTTTTTTATTTTAATTGTTTGTTATATAAAAATTTTTTTTTAATTAGAATTACAAGAACTTCACAATCACACACACACATAAGGCCATTGACACATTTTGTAGGTTACAAAAAAAACTAAAATGCATAAAACGAAAAAAATTCAAATCAATGAACAAGCATTTATTTTTACGGAAGTGGTAGGTAAAATGTTTACATTTATTTTTAACTGAATTATTATTTGTTTTTACTTATGTGTCAGTTAATTAAACAACATTTAAAAATAAATAACAAAAAGCATTTGATTTGAATGAAAAGTAAGTAGACCGGTTTTTAAATGAAATATCATTTATTTTAAATGGTATTTTCTGTTATTTTAACTTACAAACTATTTTAAGTGTATAATCCATTCATAATATAAGCTAAAGGTTTACAAATAAAGAAGGGGCAAAAAGTGCATAACTGTGTTAGTGTCAATATTTCTTTATAAGTTATTAATTATATTTTTAACCCGAAACGCATTTCACTATCAAGAGAAGACTTATTTCTAAATTTTTAAGTTTGGTTTTCAAACGTTGCATTTCATAAAAATATTTATTTTACATTTTGTTTCAATAAGCAAAATGGTATTTTTATTTTTTCATTAAATTTGTGTTATTTTTGTGAACTTAGATATTGGGAAATGTATGTACAAAAAAAATTGCAAATAAAAAACATTTAACTCCGAACTACTCAACTTGTAATTCGGCATTTTAATAAATTTATAATTTTTTGATATTATTTCAAATTTTTTGATTTTTTTCAATAGTCAAACAGAGCTATTTTTTAATATATTACTTTGCATTTTATTATTTTTTAACAAACTTGTACACAAAATTGATTTCAAGTATTTTTAAAATATGGTAATGAAGCCCATTCTGTTTAATTTTTTTTTCCATTTTTTAAATATTAACAATTTAAGTACATAGTGAAGCTCATGCAAAGGAAAAAAAATAAAATTTTAGAATTTTAAAGTTTTATACATAAGTACCTTAAATTTTAATTGAAATCATTTATAATAATTATTTAATTATATTACATATTTTACTTAATTTAAGTACTTAGATAAAAATACTATCGTTTCGTTATTATAATTATTAAGTAGACTCTTATACAGTTTAACATTTTCAAAGAATAAGTAACATATTTATATTTTGTGCAATTTCTATATGTAAATGTAATTTATATTTTATGCAGGAATGGTTGCTTCTTCATAAAAATCTGGTTCATCTTCATCTGCATTAGCTTCACTACCATCCAACTGAAAAATAATAATAAAAAAAAAATATTACAACTACATACGTATGTTTCTGTTGAGAATCAGTAGTCTAACTCCATTTCAAATTTTCATAATTTGCTTGATTTTGGTAGATAAGATTAATTATGCAGAGTCGCTTAATTGAGTTGAGAAAGCTCTATTAAACAATTTTTTTTCCTCTAACAATATAAAATATGTTTCCTCTAACAATATAAAATATGTTGCCAGCCGAGAACTCTACCCACTGAGCTATCAACACATATAATTTGTGATTGCTTTAAACCTAAATGAATTGTTGTGCTTCGTTTTTTTTTTTTTTTAATAGTTGTCAAAACATACATACATTATCCTTAATGTATGTAATGTATATAAAAATAAATTTTCAAAAATATTTCAATTATTATTTTATAATTATAAATAATGTAATACGTAATCAATAATCGATAACTTCCTTTCGGGAAAAAAGGGGTCAGTTGAGAATTGGGACCTGTCCCGTGATAGGCGAAAAATGGGACAAGCCCATGTTAAAGTGAGCGGTCCCATGACCGGTCTCTATCACAATTAACCGGTCACGAGACGTGTCCTGGGATAGGTCCTTTTTTCGCAGTATTATTACTTTATGCCTGAAAATAATGCAAAAGGTAATCAGCCATCCTTACAAGCTAATGCATGAGAATATCGCACCCATTACCAAAGTTTTGTTGGAAAACTATGATTTTAATTTCCTGATCTTATTTTGGAAGAACAGATTATTTTACAAAATTTCTAAAATGTCTATCGTTAAGTGCTTGTGTTCAGTATAAAAATACATTTTCGATGTCTACAATCCGATTTTTATACCCACACCACTTTCTTATACTGAAATGAAATGGATTTGAGATAAAATTCTTCTCAGAGCTAAATTTCTGAGGAAATGATGGTTATGGAGGATCGATAATGAAAATTTCAATACACCAAAATCCATTACAAAATCTCCAAATTTATCAGAGCTTTATGAACTGCCTAATAGCCCTTTCATGTTCGAAAACCGGACTTACACTTAAGCTCGAATGTCGGATTGTTCTGTGTAGGTTTGAATTATATTGTGGATCGGCACATTTATTTACCTTAAACTCTTGCCAATTTATCCGGGCTTGCGACAGACTGACTTCAGTTTATGATAAGATTAAGGCAGGTCTGAAACCATGCAGGTTTTATATAATAGTAAATAATTATAATAATTGAAGCACCCAGTGCAACAACAAGATAACTCCACTTTTTTTTTTTGTGCACCGAACGATGCAGATTTTTTTTTTTGGTTTTTTCTGCATTAAAAAAGCTATTTCGCAAAAAAGTGGAGTTATCCGGTTGTTGCATTGGGTGCTTCAATTATTAATTGATTGATTTCATCCCTGTGAGTGTTTTATTTGTTGACTTATTTATATTTTGGCCAATTTATGTGATAAACTAATTAACTCTCTCCGATAATGGTAATTCCGATTCCGTTCTATTTCGTTCCCAGTGCTTAGTTATTCCATTTTTTTTTTCTAATTTACCTTGTAACGAACCCTTAGACCTGGTTCGACCTCCTTTTTGGCAGGGATGCGTGGGCGCTCCCAAAGTAGGTCAACCTGAAGTTATTGATGTCTTCAGTAGTGTAAAAAAAATTACTTTGGTGAAAAGGGACGACCTTATAAAACATATTTTGAAAGTCACATGGATAAAATTAGCCACAATTAGTTAATTAAAGTTTAAAGTGCAACATTACGCACTTTTTCGACAGATTTATGTTTACAAACTAGAAAAAATGGCTCGGTGGTCAAAGATTTTCGGTTTATGGCTGTTTTAAGGAGCCAAATATTTTATTACTATAAACAAGGAATCGAACCCGTTGAATATCCCTGGGGATAGTGTAGGAGGAAATTATGTTGAGAAATAAAGAAAAATTTTCCAAAAATTGTTGTGTTTTCTTTATAAGGTCGACGACCACCCACGTCTTATCAAGCTACCCGTATTCAGGCCTGTTGTGTATCCTTGCCCCTTTAGGGGGATATATTCGTTTGAAAACAAAAATAAAAAAAGGTTGCAAAAGAAACAAACGCAAGAAAAAACATGGTGAAAGTTGATGATTGGGCGGGGTAGCTCTAGATGTACACTCATCAAAATAAGTCTGTAATGGCAACTGAAAATTTTGCTGTTATTACGGGAAATTTTGCTAATTTGAGCCCAGCAGTATTTTTGCTGATCTTAGCAACGCATGTCGCTGACATGTAGTACAATGAAATTAGTAGAAAAAATTAGTAGGCACTACTAAATTTTAGTAAACTTTTTGGAAAGTGGAATTTAAAATCGGTTTGCTAAAATCAGCAAAAAAATTACTAAATATTATATTAATTAATATTTCGAATTATTTTTCTATCGAGCATTAAAATTTTTTTATTTTATTTATTTTTTTCAAAAGATATTTCAGGCAAAATTAAAAAAAAAAATTAAAAGATTAGAAATTTTAAAAATTTTAAAAATTGTTAAAAACAAACGAATTTATCATTGTGTTTTAATTTGGTAATTTCTGTTTTGAAAAATATTTTAGTAATTTTTTTTTACTTTTAAGGTCAAATTTTAATTGTTTTAGGGCTGATTTTTAGAACTAAAAAACCTTTAAATGCTATTTTAAGTGGATGTCCTATTTTAAGATATGAGTCGGTATATTCACTTTCGAACCCTTTTTTAATCTATGTAACATTTTAAGGCAATTTGAGTTTTAATTAAAAATAACATTTCCTTCAATCTCTAATTTTTTAAAATTAGTAAATTTTTTTTGCTAATTTTAGCAAATCGGTTTTCAAAACTTTGTAAAATGATTTCTGAAATTAGCAACAAAAATTTGTAAATATTCTGTAAAAATTCTGTAATTTTTAAAATGTAAATAGCAAAAAGATTTGCTAAATAATAATTTTTTATTAAAAGTCAGTACAAAAATAGTAAAGTGTTATTGAAACCCGTTTACAAATTTTTCTACCAACTTTTTTTGCGAGTGGAAGAGCTATTCTGGTCTTTATCCATCCTACCTTAACGACTGCAGATTGCTTCACCTTAAATTTTTATAACAAGAAATTTTCATATTCTTAAAATAATATACATTAATTACACTCACAACATTACCTCGTTAAAAATATTATAAAATATACATATTAAGTTAATCGAAAATACAATCAAAAAGAGTATTACTGATTTTTTATTTTATTCAGCCCATTTTATTGTTTATTTTCTACAACAAATTTGTTTAAAATAATTATCAATATTTAACTAACAAAACGTTAGAAAAAACTGATTTTTGGGTTTGTTTTTTAAATTGAAAGTAATTTTATTTGTATGTAATTACAAAACACAACTAACACATTTGTTCATATTTCTATGTTTGTATGTATTTTTGAAAAATTCCCTTCAAATTGTATTCAAATAATTTTGTATTTAAACGAACTACTTGATAAAGATAATTAAAAGGAATTATTTGAATTTCTAGTTTTATATTTAACGGAAAATATCAACTTCTACTGAAAGTCCGTAATGACTGATTCAAATAGTTGAAAAGTATATTTCTATGAATTACAATTGATTCTTTATATAAAAACATAGAGTTGAATCTTTCTTTTTTAATTAGCTACTGTCGGTAATGGAAAATATATTGTGAGTGTATGTATTGAAATTAGAAAAAGTTAAGGTTAAATGTATAAAAAGATAGATAAATAAAAACTATATGGCAAATTTATTTTCAAAATTTATTAAAATTTTGGCTTGAATATCAGGGAAATTGAGCAAATATGCAATAGTTTAATCATTAATATATTTATTATATTATTATTTATTATATTCCTCTAACTCCCACTGGAGCATAGGGCGCATATTTATAATTGTGAGGCTTAAAAGAAAAGGGGTACAAGTGAAAAAATAAGATTCTGAGAAATTAAAGCCCTAAATATTTTGTTCTTCCTAATTTTATACTTAATATTTTGGCTTTGTAATACAGACAGTTTTTTTAATAAACTATTAAAGTGATCCACTAAGAAATATACAGTAAACAAATCTGTAATTAATATATAAGAGATTATGTTTTTACATTTGTAATATACAATCTTGGTATTCTAAAATTATGGTTTGTGTTTTTGATATGGGTTTAAGCATCTATCAGAGTGCAAAATTTCGTTTTATTTTTTTTCTTTTAGAAAGCAGCTTTTGTTTAAAAACAATTCAATGCAATAGAATTGGTATTGCTTGTTGTTTTTCTTAATTTGTCCTTTTCTAATATTATGTTGTTTTTTCTGATATTAAATTGACGATATGATACAAATTATATGAAATAAATTCCTACCGCAATTTATTTATCAAATTCTGTTAAATACAGCGTTGTATACTAAACTAGAGATGCATCCTTATTTAGTATATTTATAATTCTCGCCTAAAATATAACGAATAGCCTTCTAGATGTACGAATTGCTTCTCAAAAATTCGAATAACCTTAAAATTACGAGTAAATCTGCCTTTCCGGTTATAAATTTGCCACATGAATAACATCACCGTATTTGCGGATAGTTGGCATTCTAACCCTTTTAATTTCCACATGGATTAGTGTTCTTAAGGTAATTACAAATGGCTATATTTAATTAAATATTGATTTCAACTTATAACATATTTTAAAAATTGCTAGTAATCTGATGATCACCTTCTACTAAAATTAAAAGCCCGAAAATTAAAGAAATTACCTCTTATATTACATAAGTCAGCTACTTTTATGGCTAAGCAAAATCATCCATAATATTTAAAATTTTATAAATTAATCGATTTTTTTGGAATTAATAAAAATTCACCAAAAAGCACCATAAATTAATTTATACTCCCATACCTGGATATATAAACTATATAAAAGCCATATTCATCCACAACTCCAAATTTTTCTACAGAAAAAATAAACAAATTTTATTGCAAATCCCTTTGCAACAAAAATCTGGGTTTGGAACACTAAGATTGCTTTTGTCAGAGATTTAAAAGGTAAATGGTGTATACTCGTGTTAAGAGTAACAAAAAAAAATTCTTATTAGTTTCTTTCCTTCCATCAGATTTGGTTGTAGTAAGAGAGCGCTTTCCAGGAAGATTTCATTTTTTTTATAGAGGTCGGCAACAGCAAGAAAAAATAACGGAGAAACCAGTTTTGATCTGAGGCAAAATTTTTACAGAATTTAGTTAGTTAGTGGAAGCAAAAGAAAGAAAAAGAAAATCACAATTTAAAAAAGAAAAAATAAAAATTTTTATTTAAAAAAAAAAAACAAAATCGATTTAAAAATTAAATTTAAGGTAAATCTTGTAAAATTAATACAAAAAAGGAAAAAAAAGCACCGCACAGTGTATCGGGTTAGCTCTTGTAACAAAAAAAAAATAAATCAAGTTTAACAAATTAAACCTTGCAACACGTTGTTAAGACAACGAAAATATATTCGTTTTCGGGTCTTAATTTAACAAAAAAAAAATAATAATTAAAATCACTAGGGCTTAGCATAAAATTATAAAATTTAAAATTTGATATAGTTTTTTTAATATCACAGCCGCGTTCCTTATTTCAAATATATAGTTAAAAAAATTAAAAAAAAATCACACCAACAATATTAAAGAAAGGGGAAAAAAGAGAATACAACAAAATTTAAAACTACAGTTCCAAATTGGTTAAAATAAAAGAACGAAAAGTGTTATCTTTTTTTATTGTTGTGATCAAATATGTAAGAACAAAAATAATTCTTTAAATTATTATATGTAAAACCACTAGTGAAAAAGAGACCGAAATACGTATTCACGAATATCAAAAATAAAACAAAAACCAATAAATTTTTTTAGAAGATTTAAAGTACCCTACCGTCGGCCATATGAAGGTATTAAAATTTCGGGTTAATGTGCAGCTGTTTTTTTAATTTTTTTATAGTTACCATTGGTAATTTAAATCCTAATAATTGTTAAAATTTAAAGTTAAAATGTGTTATAAATTTTATTAATTTGCACACGATTAAAATTATTTTTAAGAATTAAACTTAAAAAAAAATGAATAAATTTATATGAAATGTTCTAAATTAAAGCAATATGTCGTGCTAATCTAATTTTAAAAGGCTTATCCTTGGGTTAGGGACAAGGTAAATTTTAAGTTTCGGTTCTTCTAAAATGAGGTGTTCAGAGGAACAAAGGTTAGGGTGGGTTGTGAGCACAGGGCTGTAACATCAGTGCCTGCCGGCAACTTTGAAAAATATCATCTTGCATTTAGATTTCAAACTCCGTGTTTTTTGTGGGGTTACAATAGTTTAATTTCAGGTCCTTTTCAATTTTTTTTTTCAAAAGTACTTCTTTTGGGACTCTTTAATAAATTGTATGGTCATGTTAGCTTGAATGACGTGGGTCAAAAACCTCCGCAATCCCTGATGCTAGCTGTGACTCAACGCCATTCAGACAGGGCATGTTGGGACTTCGGATATACAGACATTATTTTTTTTTGCTTGTGGTAGGCATCTGTTGACTTGATTTCCGTTTGTTTCCCTCTGATTTTCCCATCATCTTATTAAATAGGCTTCATTTTAATTTGAGTACTATTCAATTATTTGTCATGAACATTAGACAAGTGGACATTACACACTGGGGGTCCGCAAATTGTTCACTTGTATCCCTTTGCCAGTAAATAAAATTTAAACTTTCATTTAATGCATCAATTTTATTTTAATTTTATTCGTTACACTACTTGACAGTTTTTTGACCAAATGTATTTGATACCTAATCTATATGTAAAATTGTGGTTTTAATTAAACCGGAAATTAAAAGAAAAGTACTTTTCTCTTAATACAACCAGCAATGTATGTAGTTATTTTTATTTTTATGTTTTAAAACACTCGTATTATACACCATCGTGTCATATTAAAGAATAGATAAAATAAATGTAATTTAAACAAGTAAAAAAGGGCTAAATTCGGCTGTGCCAAATCTTTGAATACCCTCCACCATAGGGGCTGAAGATGATATACGTATATACTAAATTTTGCATGAACTGTAATATGAAAATGTTTTGTCAATTTATGTAACGAACTTTTGTTTTTTAGTTTTAGTAATGTTATTTACAGAGGTCTGCTCTGTTAGCGACTTTAACATTGTCGCTTTTAACGTTAACTTAGTTATTAAGAGTAACACACATATAGCTCTAAAACAGTGCTGTTCATTTGATGGGACAATTGTCCCCTGCTCAACTCACATGTATTCTTACGCTCTTGCTTTTAGGCGTCACTGGAACAGCGACGAGTGAAAAAAAATAATAGCAATGTACGAAAAATATTTTGTGATACTACAAGATCTATAAAAATCTTTAATATTAAGTCTATAAAAACGCCTTTTTTTAAATTAAAGTTGAAATGTTTTGAAAAATTCGAGTCCAATCGTTCATTCATTTATTCCGATCAAATGTATTTGTTTTTCCTTCCGAAAGTTGCATTTTTTTAACAGAATAACATAAGAAATCCAACATATTAAAAATATTTTATAATCCAACATATAAATGATATTTTATTAACATATTAAAGATATTTTAATAATAAAGATATTTTAATATTGATTAAAAAAATCTTCAACTTTTTGTTTTTATACAATAAAAAAGACACCCTAATGTATATATGTATTTCTTTTTTTCCTTTCAAAAATTTAATTTTTGTTCAATTTTTATTTCTTTAAAACAGTTTTACACAAAACATTAACAGTTTCATATTTTCAATAAAAAAAAATAAATTCATTCAGAAACTAGCACTGCTATTAACCCATTGAACATTTCTTACAGTGCAATTCTCATTTTCTCACAAACACAACTACATTTTTATTTTTGAACAGCACTGCTCTAAAATGATATTATTCTCATAGTATGTAAGACAGTAAATGTAATCGAACAAGAAGAAGACTTAATAACATTTTTACTTACTTAACAGAAAACAAAAATAAATACAGAAAAATTTTACAAATTTGTATGGAAAATTTAGAGGTACATTCACATTTTCACTCATAACTTTTGAACCGCTTAACCGATTTTGCTCATTTTAAATACCAAACTGCTCGGGAGGATTTTCAATAATATGGGTAAAAATAGGCAACCCCGCTTGCGTCTTCGCGTCGTGATCGCCATTTCAACAGACAGACAGACAGACGGACAGACAGACGGACATCGCTAAATCGACTTAAAATTGCATAAGGATCACGAATATATATACTTTATGGGGTCTTAAACCTATATTTCGACATATTACAAACGGAATGACAAACTGATAACCATATATGGTGGAGGGTATAAAAAAATAAGTGTTAAAACGTGTTAATTTACAATAGTTAAGGAAAACAGTTTAAATAGGCAGCATAATATAGTTAGTTAGAGTTAGTCCTTGTATCCTGATAAAAGATCGTCATCTGTGTGGTTGATATCATCTTCTTGGACATTATTTTTTTTTTTGGTACCCTCTTCGTGTGGCAGAGCAATAAAAAACGGGTCTTGTACTGGCAGTATGAATGGTAAAAGCTCTTGCAGGTTTTTGTATTTTGGGAGCTTCATTTCCAACCCAAGTTGTGATAGTTCAATGATAGATACCCGCTTCCTCCCAGTTCTTCTATACATAATAATAAATCACTGAATGTTTAAATATTGGTTTTAATATAAAACACAATTGTACCCCTTTGGCACGAAACAGATGATTGATTTTAGTTAGTAGTAAAACTTTTGGTCCATAGAGTTCAGCTTAAGGTAATCACACAGGCCTGAATTTTTGTACAGTGATAAATATTAATATTAAGTGTTGATTGTCGTATCGTTTTAGCACTTGTACCCCTTTGCTTTTTAGCCCCACAATTGTATATTAAAATTTCAGTGTAGCCCTACTAAAAACAAAAAAAAAACTAAAATTTTCAAACTAACATTAAATTAAAATTCTTGTCGACTGGCGACGGGTGACACTACAGGTTACTGTTTTAAAAGATTAATTATTTTAGATGTGCGTGTGTATATTTCGAATCGTTTCGTTGTTCTTAAAATGTTTGGGGAAATGCTTTGGGTATGATGTTGTTTGAGTAAAATTGTTTATGTAGAGTTATAAGAGTGAGAGAATAATTTTATTGTTTATGTGTGGGACTAGGTTGTCTATATAAATAAAATTAATTCAATATTTAAAATCAATTAATATTAATGAAAATTTAACAATGGTTAAAATAAATTACAATAATAATAATAATAATAGGAAATTTAATTAACCGTTAAAAGGATTACCAAGAAATAAATATTGAATCGTAAGAAAAGTATTTATTTTTACGGTTGTAACATCATTACGTAGAACAGAGCACACACAATTGAGTCATTTATAAGAGTGAATAAAGAAAACACTTCAAATTTTAATTATTATTGTTGGGATTATTATTGTTTGGATGTGGTATAATATTTTCAAATTGAATAATATATAAAGTTGATAGACAATGAAAATAGGTTAATAATGAACTTTCCATTATAATTCTCAGTTGACCACATCATAAATTTTTGTGCAGGTTTTCGTCGAATCTTATTTGGCGTGAGATGAGACTATTTGGAGAGTGCCATGAGAATTTTAATTGTAGTAAATTCACAAAGATTCATTAATGAATTGTAATATGGATAACGCCGACACACATGTATTTGCTTTTGTCTGCTCTACCAGAACCCCAAAGTATTGGAAAAAGTTCCAAATTTTTGTACAGTGTAATTTTTGCAGCGATCTAATTTTTATGTGATCGTTTAAAGCCTTTGTAAAAAGTTCATTAATTTTCTTTGCATGTATTCTTGACTAAAATGCAATTAAAATATGAATATGTACACAAAAACCAAAATAAACAAAATTTTTTAGTAGAAGTTTAAAATCAATATGATAAAATCGTCTAGGAACGCAATGGAATAAAACAGATAACGAAATTTGTACTATCGGAGTGTATTAATTTATATTAACACATAAATTGAGGGAAAAATGAATATTGCTGTAAACCTGCACAGATTCATTCTGACAACAAAATTTCTTGCCAACCGAATGGTTTGGTTGGTTTCACTAATATATTAGTTTGTGGCGACCGAAATTTGGTTAATACAATAGAATTTCGGTTGAAGCCATATATTTCAATTTTACACTCACAATATTATTTCGTTAAAAATAATCCAAAATACATATTTAATTAATCGAAAATACAATCAAAAAGAAGACTACTGATTTTTCATTATTTTCAGCCCATTTTGTTGTTTATTTTTAATCATTGTTTAATAATCGTCATAAGTTGTAAAAACAATCGAAAGTAGTTTAAAATAACCATAAATTTTTAACTGACAAAAAGTAGAAAAAACGATTTTTGTGGTTTGTTTTTCAAATTGAAATTTTTTTATTTGTATGTCATTTTACAAAACAAAACACACATAGATGTGACATATATATTTTTATTTTCTGAATAATTTCTTGTAATTTTTATTGAAATAATTTTGTATATAACCAAACTATTTTGGTAAAAAAAACATAAAGGAATTATATGAATTTCTATTTTTTGAAGCAGAAAACATAAAATTTTACATTTAACTAAAAATATCAACTCCTACTGAATGTCTGTAAATTTTTATAGTTTGTTTTTTTGAATGACTGATTCAAATAGTTAAAAAATATATTTCTATGAATTTCAATTGATTCTTCATTTAAAAACCAACTCTACGTTTTAGTTTTTAAATAAACTACAGTGAGTGTATTAGAATTATATTTGTTTGCGAATACCAAATATATTGGTTGTAAAATATGTAGTTGGTAATAAATTCGGTTGTCACGATTAATCTGTTTTCTCTGATTGTGGATGTATTATAAAAATTATTTCCACGAAATCCCTCAAAGAGCTATAAAATCGGTTTTATGGGAGTGTGAATATTCCCGAGGTTGCATAAATTTTGTTCATTTTCAGCTACCTCATTTAGTTTTCGAAATAATTGTGATTTTGTAAAATTGCCGTTTTTTAACGAAAAACAGACCAAATTTTTGTCCCATCGAAATATTAACATACTCCGATTAAACAAATAGGCCAGGTCCAAAAAGATACATTTTTGAAAAACAGCCTATGTAAAACAGTTGTAAAATATCCGTTTTGAAAACAAATGTTTTTTTTATTAATTGTAATTAGTTTTTAAAGCATTAGAACAATTTTCTTATAATTAGTAGGACAAATGCTAATGCCAGAAAATTTCATTACTATTAAATTGTAGAGATATCATTTTTTCCTCCTTAGCACTACTGAACTCATGCTAATAAAATGTCAATGCCAAAGTAAAAGAAAAAGTCCCAAGTATTACTTAAATGAGCTTTAAGAAATTATTTATAATTAATTTTTTTTTATATCATAGGCGCTATTGTGTAAATCATTTAGGGCAAATTTCGATAGGTCATACTTAAAGCAATAATTTCTGATTTTTTTTTTTTTTGTTGTGAATACCTCTATAGTTTTTCAAACTATTCCCATGTTATATATTTATTATTCTCTATTTGTAAGACCTACTACCTTTTAAACCATCTTTAGCGTATACATGATTTTAATTATTATATGAGTTAATAATACGTATACGCAATATGCAAAATAGTTTAAGTGTAAACCAGTAGTAGACTATTAAAAACCGACATTTTTTAAGAAACGGCTTATCGGTGTATTCGAAAAGTCGTTTTTAAAAATAAACCGGTTTCGGTTTTAAAAAAACGGTTAACCAGTTTTTTCGATTTTTTTTATTTTACATTAAATGCTGTAGAAAATTCAAATAACAATATTGAAAGAAAAAAAATCTTGAAAGATTAATAATATTTTTTAAAAATACCTATCACTTAGCGGATTAATGTTAATTAAATACACTGAAACGTCACATTGTTATCACTTTTGTGTTACAAATGTTTTAGAAACTCTGCCCTCAGTATTACTCTCATTGAAAAAGTTTTTGCGATTTTTGTCGTCAGATCGAGCGGTTTTAATTTGCCTATTTCAAGAAAAATTGTCGGTTAACTATTAGCCAAAAATCTAGCGATTTTTTATCAAATAAAATTTTGTTTTGAAGCCAGTTGTATTTTCAATAATGCGATAAAACTTGCAAATTGATAATATTTTTTTAGAAAAAAGAGGGTTTGAAAATTCGCATTCGCCACAGGCAAGAACAAAAGAATGACCTGGATATTGCCGCGGTAGCAGGTTCTTTACTTTATGGTGCCGGAATTTATGATGTTATGTAAGTTTTGATATATGAATGAAGGCGTTATTTCCTTTTTATCACAACTTATTTCAATGGAACAATAAGTGGTGAAAATTTGAGCAAAGAATGTGAATTTTTTCACATTTTCGCCAAAAATTCTAATTTAAATATTTTTATATATTTCTTTCGTTTAAGCACGAGCTTTTTTACATTTTTTCTTATATTTTTGTAAGGTGTAATCTATTAAACAGTGCTTGAAAAGCAACTTATTTAACTCATTATTATTTAAAATTAATCAATTTATATATCTCAGCCTTTATTTTGGCCACGGCGAAACTTAAAAATGACGTGTTGCACAATTTTCAAGTTCACTAAACTAGTTATTAACGCGAAAAAATCTTAAATAACAGCTTCATTTCACTTCTGTAACTGGACTATGGAAGACTATGTGAAGACTGTGATTCATAAAAATAATTTCCTTGAATAAGTGATTTTGGCACATTTTTGGTTTGCTCTTGGTTATCTCTTTTTTTTTAACCAAAATGCTACCTCGGCTCTAAATAATAACCACTTAAAAATTGAAACTATGCATTTAAAATATGCACTTAAATTTACAAAATATGTACTTAAAAGAAAACATGCACTAAAAACTCTAATATATACACTATAAATTCAAGATTATGCAATAAAAATCAAAATTTAAAGACATATAAAACTCGTACTTAAAATGTGATAATTTTTGTAAATCATATTAATTAGTTTAGTTTTAATTAAAACATAATTTTAATTAAAAGAAAATATGAAATAAAATACTAACTATGGGATAATATGCACTAAAATATTATTTAGGGTGATCCATTTCGAGGTTCCCTACTTTTTTAAAGAAAAAAAAACAAAGGTAATTCAAATCATTTGATAGAACATTTTTTGCCACTTATTTTTTAAAGATTATGCCTATCAAATATTGGCCGTTGCTACGTCGCAGATGGTCCATCCGTTGAATTCAATTTTCGATGACTCGTTCGAGCATTTCGACTGGTAACTGGCGAATGACACGCGTGATGCATTCCTCCAAGGCCTGAATCAAAGCTGGTTTGTCCGCATAAATTTTAGACTTTACATATCCCCACAGGAAAAAGTCTAACGGTGTGATATCACACGACCGGCCCAAAACGTGAAATTATGTGCTCACCGAAGTGTTCTCTCAATAAATCCATTGATTGATGCGATGTGCGGGAAGTGGCGCCGTCTTGTTGAAACCAAATGTCGCCGAAATCACGAGCTTCAATTTCAGGCATCAAATAGTCGGTTATCATGGCACGATAAGGGTCGCCATTGACGGTTACGTTCGCACCAGCATCATTTTTAGAGAAATATGTATCGATGATTCCACCAGCCCACAAACCACACCAAACGGTTGTTTTTTCTGGATGAAGTGGCAGTTCTTGAATCTCTTCAGTTTGCTCTTCGTCCCAAATGCAGCAATTTTGTTTGTTTACATACCCATTAAGCCAGAAATGGGCCTCAACGCTGAACAAAACTTGCTTCGAAAACATTCCTCACAGAACGTGAATTTTCGTAATAAAGTTGAACGATTTGTAAGCGTTGTTCAAGCGTAAGTCTTTCCATTATGAAATGCCATAAATAACATGACAGCATGACACGACTCACACGTGATCTGTCAAAAAAAGGCTATTGAAAAAAGTATCTCTACTTGAATCACCCTATACAAACAGAAAAAATATGTAAAAAAATAAGCACAAAAAATATATGCAATAATAAATTGATGACATTTTATTACAAATTCTTTGATTCGAAAAGGTATTTGGTCAACATAATTTTTGGTCTACTGAATACAAAAGCGGCATTTGCATAAAAGTCGCTACCATCGTGATGACATTAGAAGTGATACAGAAGTAGCAGTCGTTAACATAGATTTCAAATTTCTTTTTTTTTTATTTATTTTATACAAATGTTTTATACTTACTGCTTGCATTTCTTGTGGTTTATACATAGCAGCCAACTTTTGTCGTATTGGTACCATCAAAATCAAAAAGAATGGGAAAGCCAAAGAAATTTTCGATGATTTCACAGCCCAAAGCAATGTCAAACAACAGACTTGTACAAACGTAAACAAATGCATTTTCCATGTAGGAACTCTCTTTACATACGGTGTGGGTGGATAATGTTTTACTGGCATAAAGAACAATCTTATTCTGCAAAAAAGAAAAATATCAATAAATAAAATGTATCAAACAAGGATCTTAAATTTGTTACTGTAGCACTTTTTGTGTTACTACGCAGCAAATAAAATCTTCCGTTTACGTCGCGTTTACGGAAAGACTTAAATGGAATCCGACTTCGTTTATGTACCGACCAGAAAATGGATTTTAAGAAGTATCGAAACATCGAATCTGTTGCATGGTCATGTATGATTGCCACAATCAAGTTATTGATTTATAAATAGATTTATAACCATCAATATGGTCATTACCATCATTATTATGGAAAATATTTTATTATAACATGATTGCCACTTTCTATTTTTAACACGATTGGCTGTAAACATAATCTGCTAACAAAAATACTGACTATGAAGAAAATATGATAATTATGGAATTATAAAATAATGACAACAATCGCGGGATAATTATAAATCTAATAAAACATGATCAGATCATTCACCTATGTAAAAAATATAATATATGATATTATTCGAAATGTTTATACATGTAACATTTTTCTTTATACTAATAAAGTCATTGTCAAAAGTATTTTTTTATTTTTTAATTCTTTTTAATAAAAACAATAATACTTTTTAATTAATATGTTTATTAATTAATTTCTTGTAAAATATCGACTTTCTTGTGGAAATAATATAAATATTAAAATTAATAAAATGTTTTTTTATAAGAATAAGGTTTCTAATACAAAATACTAAATAGAATAGATACATTCTGAAACATTTTTAGAATTTATTGGACTTTTCCATAATGTAAAATTCTCAGATTCTGCAAAGTGCTTCTTAGATAAAAATTCATATACATTAGATTTGAAGACCCTTCTATGAATGAAAAATTTCTAAGGATCTGAGGCCTTTTCATCATGAAAAATACTTCTTAAAACTCATTCTAGTACAAATATTCTTGAATTCTAAGGACTTTTTCTAAAAGAAGAATTCGGAGACTGTGAGGACTATTTAAGAAAAACCCTCTAAATGTCTGTTGATGAAAAACGGCATTTTTTATTTCTTTTTATATTATTGTTCAATTTGTTATTTATTTGCCTTTTAAAGGTTAATAATTTCTTAATTAAGTATTTTATTTTATGATTTGTTTGTTATACAGGGTGTCCGCTGGGAAGGTATATTACTTCGTTTTGCCTTTAATGAGTGACGAGGCACATTTTCATTTGAATGGATATTTGAATAAACAGAATTGTCGCTTCTGGCCAAAGGAAAACCCTAAAATTATTCATCAGTCACCTTTGCATCCATTAAAAGTGACAGTCTAGTGCGCAATTTCGTCAGGAGAAATAATTGGACCTTACTTTTTTGAAAATTAAAACGGGTAACTGTGAATGGGGAGCGATATTGCGGTATGATTGAAAACTTTTTAACCCCACAACTGCATGCTTTGGGCTTGATTAACATGTGGTATCAACAACACGGTGCCACATCGCATACAGCCAGGATTTCAATGGAATTACTTAAAGACCACCTTCCACAACAAGTTATTTCAAGAAATGGTGATGTTGATTAGCCTCCACGGTCGCCTGATTTGACTGCTCCGGACTTCTTTTTGTGGGGATGTCTGAAAAGCAAGGTTTGTGCAAACAAACCAGAAACGCTTCAGCAACTCAAACAAAATATTCGTGATGAAATTAGAGAAATAACGCGTGAAATGTGTGAGAATGTAATGAAAAATGTACTAGAAGGCTCGCATTTGACATCAAATAAAACATTTATCAAAATAAGATCCATTCTCTTTCATTTAATCAAAAATTATAAACAAACAAAGTTTTATCTTCTGATTGAAACTCTTTTGAGGACATACATTGATATGTATGTACTTGTTTTTGGTTTGTTGATATCATGCAGTTAATAGAATTTTGGCAAAAGCTGATGCTTTTACTTTTTAATCACTTGGCTTAAGAACAGCAATCCAACAACATTCATAGAACTTGCGGTGCTGCATAATTTAATTTTTTTTTCTTAAGTGCTATATTTATTTGTAATAAAAAAAACAACATTAAAGGCTGTTAACTGTATGTCAAAATTAAAAATTAAAATTTTTGCTTTTTATTCACAAAACTTAAATATAAAAAAAGTTCTCAAACAAAATAATGTCCTTAGAATCAAAGAATTTTTCTGATAGAAAAAGTCCGTAGAATGTATGATTTTTTATTAAGAAAGTCCTTAGAATTGCAAGTTTTTTTTTTAAGTATTTTTCTTTAAAAATGTCCATAGAATCAAAAAAGTTTTCTTGAAAAAAACCTTAATATCAATTTTTTTCTTTGGGAAAAATATTTCTTAAAGTAATATTCTTAAACATAAAAAACCTTTTTCATAGTTTCGAATCATAATATTCCCAAATGTATCCTTTTTATTTTTTATTTATAAATGACAAAGTTTGTGATATAATTTCCTTTAAATGTTGTTTGGTAGAAAATAATATTTGTGTCACAATTTAGAACATCTAATGTACTTTTGTTCTTAACAAAGTTTAAAATATAAATGTATGTCATTTCAAATACCATATCAATTTTTTAACGGAGATATTTTTGAATTCTTGTTTTCTAAAGTAGTTTTACACACTACAGGGTAAGCTATGGGAATATGTATTTCAAAATAGTACGGGTCTAAAAACTTGCATATATTTCGACATTTACTTTGATTAAAAATAAATTGACGACAAAACATGATTTCTTAAATATAAATAAACAACGTTTTTCCCTCTTTTCCCGCAATTTGTAGAGTCGCGGTACAATAATAACCTATAACAAAATTTAATATCTACATGCAATTCAATAATATATTATTTAAGTTGATAGTATTTGCGATAGGAATTTGTATACAGTGTACAAATTCCTATCGTATATACTAAATGTTTGTTCATGTATAAATATTCAGAAAATTTACCTTTCAAAGAATTGTACTCCACTCATTGATGCAACTCCCATATACAGGAAAACACCAAACAACACAGCCATTGGTATAAGACGAAGTAATGGGGCCATTGTTACAGAAAGGCCAATCATTAATGCAACAAAAAATCCAGAAACTCTTTGTTCCTTAACATCAATTATACGTGGAGATTCGCCAGGAGCATGAGTTCTAAAAGAAAAAGATAAAATGCGTTTGATTAAAAAAAAACGAAACTGTTTAAGGACCGTTAATATATTTTGGTGGTCACAAGTTATATGAAGGTCTATAAATTTTATAAAAATTAAATAAAAAATGTAATAAATTCACCAGCACATGGACTCTACATGTACACCCAGAGAAAACATTGGATGCAATTCGATCAAAACCGTTGACATTTATTTGTGAGGATTTAATTTTACATAAAATCCATTAATAAAGCAAAAATGTTGTATTGGGAATTATAAAAAGGGAAAAGAAACCAAAAATCAATCCTATTTTTATTTGTGTGCGGTGGAAGCAACCTTTTATTAAGTGAATATATTAGAAATTTGGTACACTTAAAAAAGTTTGTAAGTTAAAATAACTGAAAATATCATTTAAAAGAAATGATATTTCATTTAAAAACCGGTCTACATAATTTCCATTTAAATTAAATACCATTTATTATTTATTTTTAAATGTTGATTAATCAACTGACACATCCGTAAGAAACAAATGATATAATCAGTTAAAATAAATGTCAAAATTTTACCTACCAATCCTTAAAAAATAATTGTTTTTTCATTTATTTAAAATTATTTCCGCTTTTATATTTTTTTTTAATATACTCGTACAATACAAAATGTATGTATGCATATGAAGCTATAAACACTTTTTGTGTTAATGTGTATGTATGTGTGTTTATGAAGTTCTTGTAATTTGTATTGAAAAATTTTGTATATATACAACCAATTTAAATAAAAAAAAAAAAATGAAATTTTTTGAATATTTTTTTTTTTTTTTTGAAACAGACAGCAAACAAAATTTAAGTTTGTAATAAACTGTTACCGACACAAATGAACCACAAATTTCCGTTTTGTGGGTAAATTTTTATTAAATTTCAAACAAATGAAAAAAATAAATGAAACTGAAAAAAAATGGTAAATGATAGTAAATTATTTCGAATAAATGTATAAAAAAGTTAATATAGATATTTCTTTGAAAAATAAATGTATGTTCCTTTATTTTTAAATGCAACGGAAACTTTTTTATTAAACTACAAACAGTTAACTACATAATTCTGAGTGTACAATGAAAATTTGGTACAATTAAATTTATTAAAAAATTGTCGATATTTAAAAGTGGTAACTACAAGTACGGTTATTCTGATCAAATATATCAGTAAATTAGGATTTCAGTAGAAGCAACCGAATTGTGAATTGTATTGATAATAGACGTTACTAATGATTAGTATTGATAAATAAATTTTTTACTAATATTTGTTTTTCTAAAAAATTGTTTAAATTCAATATTAGCCATCAAAATTTAAAAGTGTTTGTTGGGTAGAGAGGCAGTTTAGTACTCAGAATTTTCGAGTTCAAATTCCCGAAAAGGCAAACATTAAAAAAATTATTTTTTAATTAAAACAAAATATTTAAAAGATTAAATGGCAAATATATCAAAGAAAATTAAAAGTAGTTGTGGAGCAGTAAGCAAGAGTGATTTATGAATCTGATTGCCCAGGTTCGATACTGGAAAAATCTAAAAATAAAATTTTTTTGAACGTAATAATATTTCTGTGGAATATAGATATTAAATTGTACAACTGAATATTGGCTTTGATAACTAAAAATACAATTTAATATGAAGACAGTTGTCGTAACCGCCGTTATTCGATTGGCAACAAATTTGGTGGACATAACTGATACTGTTTTCTCGGTATATATCGTCCAAATAATAAAAAACTTGACCATAGAATCAATATGTAATGTAAAAGATGCCATTGACTTGAAATCTAGAATAAATAATACTACTATTCACAACGACGAAGTTCTCATATGGTTTGACGTAATAACGCTTTTTCCTAGTATTCCGATTAATCTTTCCCTTCAAACTATATACTAACATACCCAAACAATTATTTATGGAAATCTTGACTTTCTGTATAAAAGACACACGATACTTTATATATGAGGACAAAATATATGAACACCGAAGAGGAATGACGATGGGGTCACCTGCTTCGCTCATAATAGCAGATATCATAATGGAAGAATTATTAGATTTTTCGACGGACATTCTGGGGATAAAACCGAGAAAACTTACTAAATACGTTGATGATTTATTGCAATATTAAAAATTGACGCAGTGGATAGAAACAGTAAACTCTTTTAACCGACAAATACAATTTACTATGGAAACAGAAGTTGACAACAAACTATGATGCCTTCCAGATGCCGTTGGTTTTTGATACCAACGGTATCTGGAAGGCTCATCAATTTGTATTCTAAACAAATCATAATTAACACTGCGACCAATTTTATAAGAAGAGTGCTGGGAATAAGTGATAAGGAGTTTCAACAAAACAACAAAATGATAATTACAGATATCTTGATGAAAAATGAATTCCCAAAGAAAACTACTGATGACCTATTAAAATATATTACAACAAATCTTAATGTAGCGGCTAAAGAGAGAGAACCACCAAAAATTTATAAATCTATTACGTATATACCTGGAATGCCTGAGAGACTAAGTAATTCTGATGCTCGTGTATATGACAAGAACAAATACGAATTGTCGCTAAAAACTTATATATCTCAAAATAAATTATTCAGTAAAACCAAGCCAAAACTTGATAATGGGAAAAACTCAAACTTGGTTTATACGATTAGCTGCAGTGGTGTTAGGTCCAACGTATGCAACAAAGTGTATGTTGGTACAACAAAAACGAAAATAGAAGAACGCAATTTTTAAATTTTAAATAAAACACAGATATTTAAAAAAAATCGTGAAACTTTATTATATCGTAAAGTAGTAGAGGTTATGTATGGAACAATATATCGTGCAGATGGCCGCCGTGGCTTTGCTGGCATGCACGCGATCTTTTAATGAAATTTTCAATGACCGTTTTGCATGAATGCTGCGGTATTTCATTAATGCAGCGTCCAATTTCCTCTTTTAAGGCTTGAGTCGTCGTCGGCTTATTCGACTTCAAAAAACCCCAAAGAAAAAAATCGAATGGTGTTAAATCGCACGATCTAGGCGGCCAATTCTGATCTCCAAAACGCGAAATAACACGACCGGGAAATGACTGATGCAGCAATTGAATTGTTTCTCTGGCTGTATGACATGTGGCGCCATCTTGTTGGAACCACATGCCCTCCATATTCATTTCTTCAATTCTAGGCAAGAAAAAACTGGTTATCATTTCACGATACCGAACACCGACTGTTTGCGCTTGACCTGCCTCATTTTCATAAAAAAAAGGTCCAATGATTCCTCCAGCCTAAAAACCACACCACACAGTCACACGTTGAGGATGCATTTGCTTCTCGTGAATCACTCGAGGATTTTCATCACCCCAAATGCGACAATTCTGCCTATTGACGAAGCCATCAAGATGAAAATGGGCCTCGTCACTGAAGATGATTTTATCGGCAAAATCAGCATTTTCATGTTGTCTCTCCAATACCCAATTAACGAACTCCCTTCGCTGTCCATGGTCAGCTGGCTTCAGTTCCTGAGTCAATTGAACTTTGTATGCATGAAGATGCAAATCTTTCGTCAAAATTCGCTGCAAAGTGGATTTGGAGACACCAATTTGCTGAGCTCGGTGTCGAATTAAGGTGGATGGAGTTTGAGCGACATCATCACGTACAGCTGCGACATTTTCGGTCGATCGACCTGGTAGATGGCGCGTTGTTGTCGTTACATCACTAACAGACCAGGTTTCGGCAAATTTATCCATTAATCTCTTTACAGTTGACTCTTTTGGAACATTATTGTGACCCCAAATTGATCGCAATTTGCGAACTGTAGCCGCAAAACTTTCACCATTTTGGTAAATCAATTTCACAATGAGAATGCGTTGTTCATCGTGTAGCGCTCCATTTTTACTAACCTCGTACCTTCTACTAGCAAACAATAACAATTGTTCAAATGTCAAACAATGACACTTCGAATGTTGCCAGATTCAAAAATTGCGTTCTTCTTGGGACACCCTTTAAAAACGAAAATATCTTCTCATAAATCAGACTATAAATCACTAGAGCAAAAAACGGCCTTAACAGCCCACTGTACTATAACTGGACATATACCAAACTTTAAGGAAGTATAAATTTTACAAGCAGAGAATAATATGTTTCATCGCATAAGAGATTAAATTACAAGAGTGACACGGATCAATGCGCACAGATATACAGACATACACTTGAATAAATTGTTGTGTTTATTATTAATTTATTTGTTTTGTCAGCAAAATTAATAAAATTATATATTTATGTATCCTTGTCAGATTCCTTAAATATGATTTGCGATGCAAATCGATATATCGGAAAAATAAAATATTAAAATAATTTAAAGCCAAACAATTTCATTTTATAAATGTAATAAATTTATTTTTTTTCCTTTAAGTGTGAATATATAAACCGCCTTAACGCTATAAATGTGATATCAAAATTAAAATCCATTTTTTTAACCTAAAATTTAATTCTTTTTTTTTTTTTTTTGTTTTACTTGTTCACACAGAAATATTTATATTTACCTTGACATTATAGTTAATGATGAAACATGAGCCACCGAACGAACAGTAGCTGCACAATGCCATGGCATACCAAAGAAACCACAAAAAGTATTTAGACAACATAACAAGACAATGTCAAAATGCAGACCGGAACCTTTCTTTAAGCCACGCTCTGGTTTGTCCACAATCAATTCGGAGATATGTGATTCCATAAAAATCAGTATATACACCAAAATAGCAGGTACGCCTGCCATAAATGGCATCCAAGTTTCCACTGGTCCAAAACTAACCAACCATCCACGAGTTGTTGGATCACTGGGCGAGATACCTTCAGGTACACTTAATTTTTCTGTATATACAGCCGGTATAAAATAATCTACCATTACAAATATTGTAATAGCAATGGGTACACCAAAATCACCCAAAGCTCGTCTGGCATTGCGACCCAAAAAGTGTGAGTTGCGGAATAATTTCAAATAATAAGCCACAGTAAAGGTGCCCAATGTTAAAATGGTGCAGAACAATGCAGTATTTGGCATATTTAATTTTTCATTACTATTATAATCTACTTTAAACGTTGATGTGGTGACATTTGAAATTGTTGGCAACGTTGAGTTGGAATTATCAAAGTCTAAAGTGCCATTAAGTCCTTCTACTAAAGTGGGTGGAGGTAAATTGTAATCAGCTAACAAAGGATGTTTCTTATATACAGATACTAATTTCATAAGAGTTTCCACAATGTAAATTAAAGTAATTAAAGCAGAGAATATTTCCTGCGTAAAACGAGTCAAGAGCCGTACATATACGCTGCCTTCAAATGCCGATATGCTTATTGCAATAACAGCTAACCATATACCAATATAGGCTCGTATAGTCAAAAAGTTAAAATTATTTTCCTTGCAGAAATTATTTAAAGCCTCATCAAATAGCAGCAATGGTCCAGTCGTACCTATTATAACCAATGGTTGGCCAGCAAATGTATGAAATACTAATCCGACCACTGAACAACTTAGTAAGGTTTCCGATATACCAATAAGATTTTGAGTTTTTTCCGATGCTAAGCCACCAAATGTAATTGCTGTAGAAAGACAAGCAAAATACATGAAAACGGTAGCTGCTAAAGTCTCCGTATTTAAACCATCCATTATATCGCTTTTATACATTGGCAGACGTCGTTTAAGATCGTTGCGTAAACCACCCCATAAACGATGGGTCTTTTCTAAAGGACTTGGTTTTTTCTTTTTATCATCGTCACCATCATCAGGTTTCTTTTCAACGACAGTTTTTGTTATTTCTTTATTAATATTGGCTGCTTTGTCTTCTTGATCCTTTTTACTTTGTATTGCTTTATTTTTACGTAAACGAATCCAGTCTTTTTTGGCTTTTAATTCTTCAAATGGTAACAAATCATGACGATCCCAATTACCAGGTGGCAAGACTATAGAATCATCCAAAAACTCATTAATAGCTGATAGCAAATCTTTACGATCATCGGCTTTATAGGCAATCGAATGAAATGATTCGTTAGCCATAAGTGTAGCAATGGAACGACCCACTTCATGATAATCCAAATCCAATGTGGGAGGACCCATTAAAATAAACATAAAACGTACTGGTATGGGAACTTCTGTTAGACTAGGCATTGGAACACCCTCCGCTAAGCGTACAAATGCAATTGTAGGTTGTTCCAAAAAATCAACAGCACCCACCTAAAATATTAAAATAACGTTTTTTTATAGATATACATATGTACATAGATATTGAAATCTACTTCAAAACTTACCAATACAGTTGTTGCTTCCGCGCCATGTGGTATTCTTTTAAGTATGGTATCATTTTGTAACTTCTTTAAATCCTCTTGCGATGACGTATATGTTTCATCCTTCATATCAATTTTCAAATCATTGCTCTTCTTACTACCACCGATTTCTAAGGCAGGCATGATTTTGACTTTTTTATCATCACCAGAAAGATTCTATATATTTGTGTATGCATAAAAAAATTGATTAATTATTAAAAATCTTTGAAAAATTTTATTTGTTTAATATCTTAAAAAACGAAAAGTCACATGCAAAACAAAAGAGACTAACAGAACCATTAATAATATACAAACAAAAAAACATTTATTATAATATAATGAAAATTTATCATTTATTATAAAAATAGTTAATAGATAATCTTAAGATATTTAAATATATTTTTTGCATACTCCTTAAAAGCACAAGGTCATAAAAATTGTATTTTATTTAATAAAATGTAACAGCATTTAATAGTTAATATTAGCATATCTGCTAAATGTTTCATAACTATTATGGCTCCAATTATGGCTTCCAGAGCAGTAGTTTTGTTTTTGTAATGTTTATATATATGTAATTTATCGGTTCATATGTTAATAAAGGATTAGGTTATACGTGAAGGGAAGATCTGTAGAAATCGCTTAACACGAGGTAGTTTTCCATATTGAAGGATCTTTCAATACGATTTTTATTGACAAGTACGGTTGTCCAGAATTGTTCGATGTGAGAAAACCGTTAGATATATTGCAAGGCCAGTGGAACGAAGATCAGGGAGAGTGTGCATAGTAGCTCTCCCCAGGGAGGAAGTTTATCTCCTATTTTGTGGGTTACCACCATTCCAATGAAGGATTCGTAGGAGAACCTCTAGGACACTCACATTACGTAATGACTGGGCAGAATCAAGGGGCGACAATTACCCCTCCTGTTTTCCGAGGTTTAAACATTGTAATTAAGGATAGTATTTAGTACAGGAGAGCTGTTATAGATAGAAAAATCTGCTGGAGTGACTATATTGAGAGTAGAATTATTAAGGCTTACCGTGTGTGGGCAATGTGTAGAAAAGCTGTGGGCTGAAAATGAGGATCAAGGTCAAGAATAACCGACTGGCTTTATACAAGTCTCGTCAGACCGATAATGGCATACGCTGTTATTGTGTGATGGTCTTCGAAACTGCAGATATATAAAAGGGTTCAGCATCTATAAGAGTAATAGAGGCTGCAGTTGTAGCTTGGGGAGTGGTATTTTGGAATCCGGCGTAACCGGCTTTAAAGAGTTCTTAAAAATATGCCAGGCTATCACATTTTGGATATGAAATGTGATAAGGTTCAGTAATATGCGCTAAGTATGCTTTTGATAATTAGGTATATTTTTTAGTAACTACACGAATGTTTTTTTTTTCACTGATAAATATTTCCATTTTATAAACAATTTATATTTTGAAAACCCGTCATTTGTTCAAAATTTATTGTTTCGCTTATTTATTCGATCAATAATACTCGTATATAATTCATTCACCTTAGGGCCTACTTTTTAAAAATAATACAGTCCAGAGAAAATTCTTTTCAGGAAAAATTCTTGAAATATCGATTTTTTGATCCTCCTGCACATAGAAAATAAGTTGTTTGAAATTTAATCGCAATTACCAAAGTTTTATCGTTACTTAAAATTTTTAATTTTATATACTTAAAGTTCTTCATCAGAATAGTTAAATTTTCTAACAAACAAAAAATTAGTATCTTCTACATTCGCAGCGAAAACAGACATTACTAAGTAATTAAGGGAGTAAGTAGCACACAAAGGGTTTCACTAGTTACCAGGCTATTTACTCGCTTAGTTACTTTTGTTCGCGATGTCCCAAAATTCATGCGTGTTCATTACCATCTCGTTTAAAAAAAAAATAAGAATAATGAGTTAACAGAATGGTTACTTATAGTGAAGAAATAAGTGGTTACTTACAATAGTAAAGTAAGTAGTTACCATTAGTAAAATAATAGTAGACCTTTCTCAAGTTAACTTTTACTTAAAGAAATCAATAAAAGTTATTTATATTTGAATTTATAAAAAAAATATTTAAAACATCTCCTCTTTGCATTAAAAAAATTTAATTTTATAAGGTGCAATGCTATTTTACATTAGAAATCCTCTAAAATCTTGAAAGTTTTGCAAAATCACCTTTTACAGCAGATAATTTTCTATTTTGTTGTATAGGTTTTCTAAACAAATTAAACAAAAAACAAAACAAAAACATAATTCATGTACTTATTTCAGTAAGTACCAGTAAATCATTATTTCGCATGTACAAGGTGGCGCAAAAGTAATCCTCCTATCAGAAAATACTATAAATTTTGCGATTGGCCCCTAATGTCAGTTCTGTTTTGACATTTGTGTAGTAAACACATGCGAAATACACGTTAATAAACAATGTTACGCTACACTGCTTCAAAACGCGGAATATTGGTGACTATTTATTTGAGCAATAATAAAGATGATTTTTCATCAAAAATAATCATGAGTGATGAGGCCCATTTCCATCTTAGCGGGTACGTAAATAAGCAAAATTTATGCTTCTGGGACACTGAAAATCCGCGTGTAACCCACGAAGAGCCATTACACCCGCTCAAAGTCACTGTATGGTGTGCTGTTTTCGCTGGAGGAGTCATCGGACCTTTCTTCTTCGAAGACGGTTACTGTGAATGGTGAGCGCTACAGAGCAATGATCAACGAGTTCTTTTTGCCGCAACTTGATAAATTGGGATTGGAAAACATGTGGTTCCAACAGGACGGTGAAACGCCATACACTGCACGTGCCACAACCGATATGCTGAAGGATGCATTTCCCGGGCGCCTAATCTCCCGTTTTAGCGATTTGCACTGGCCAGCAAGATCGCCTGATTTGACCGCTCCAGACTTCTTTTTGTGGGGCTTTTTGAAGTCGCGGGTTTATGTCAACAAGCCTCAGACTCTTGCAGCTCTTGCAGACAATATCCGTCAAGAATGTGAGGACCTATCGCCGGAAGTTTTGGCCAAAGTGATGGAAAATGCCATAAAAAGGGCTCAAATGGCAATCAACTGTGGCGGCGGCCATTTACATGACATCATATTCTCGACTTGATGTAAAAAAATTAAAAGACCAAATAAAAATAATCCACAAGAAGAATCAAAGTTTTTCATTTTTTTTTTTTAAATTACAGCCAAAAAACATCGGAAGGTTATTTTTGCGCCACCCTGTACATTTAAGTACTTCTACTATCCATTATCAGCGGGTAATTATTTTGTATTTTAAAATAATGCAAAAGGTAACGACTGACCTGTTATTACCATGTTTTTGCTGGGTTTCCTTTATTACCCACAACAAACAATTCATCGAAGATTCTGTCGTTTGAGCTAAATATTTTAGAGGAAAAATCAAATATTACTTCTGTTTTATTTAAAACTATTGCCCTGTCTAAAATACTAGTTTTTCCAATCAATTTAAGTATAATGTCAAATTGTTTATCAACATCAATTACCACAACTTTGGCAATTACATAAGATAAGCAACCGAAATTGTTATTATTTTAACAAAATTTTAAACTGTATTGTATTTTTTATTCATATAACATACATATTTATATGTATGAAAATGTATTTTTAGTTTGGTTCGAGATCATAGAAAAAAGTTTATTTCCAAATGAAAAATTTTTTCTATGTTTTATTTAAGTAATTATGGAGAATACACAGAAAAAGTTATTAGACACTAGCCGAATGGAATACTTTTTTTTGGTCAGCTATGACTTTCATCAACATTCTTCGTGCCGAAATATCAATTGTAAATATCTCTATTTAGCTCACAAGTCAACGGAAAAAGCTATTTTATGCTAACATACAGTTGATTTTTATTATTGAGTTTAGATGAAATGTATTTTTGTGTTATATATATTCTCCTTTGTTTACCGTATGTCCAAATTAGCTATCCACCAAAAATAAATGGAAGTGATTCTCAAGGAATTAATTTTTCATTAATTCCAAAGTATCGTTTAGTTCTGATTTTTCTCTTCCAAGGCAGTTCATTTCCACAACTTTCAAAAATGTGATTTTTTTCTAAGAAATTTAACACTTTTTGTATCTATGACGGGAAACTTATTTTAAAAACAACCAAAGTTAAACATTGATCATAGATATTTCCCTATAAATTTGACATTTATAACTATGCTTTAAGTTTAAGAGATTTAACATTCTTAAAATCGTAGTTATTACACAGTACGACAAAATCAAACTTTGGTACACATGAGAAATGTTAACAGAATATGAAAATAAGCTTAAAATAACGAAATACGTGTCTCGGCGTTTTGCTGTAGCACGTCACAATTATGAGAAAATCAATTTCGTACATTTTTGGTTCTTTTTTAACTTTACATGTAAATTAATATAAAAAAAAATCCACATTTAATTCCCTTATCAAAACTGGCTCAAGCATGACCCATTCTGTTTTTATAGAACTTTTTATAAAAGCATTTCATTACAAGTGAATCTCCACGGTCCTTCGAAGTTAAAAAATCGATTTTCTCAAAATTCTGGCGGGCTACAGAAAAACGCCGAGACACGTATTTCTTTATTTTAAGCCTATTTTCATATTCTTTTAACATTTCTTATGTGTACCAACCACTGTCGTACTGTGTAATTGATACAAAAAGTAAAAAATTTATTGTGGAAAAAATTGCAAGAATTTCGAATAAAGTAATTTAATAAATAAGGCCCGCTTACTGAATGTCCCGTTATAACCAATAGTCAAACTCAAATTTTATATGGGAAACAACAACAAAAGTGTCAGTTGAATTCCCAGATAGAAGCTAACGGGAGTTTGTGAAAATGTGGCTTAGGCCCGATTACTGATGTCCTGTTTAAATCTAAATTACAAATTCAAAATTTATTTGGGAACATCAAAAGATCCCATTTTTCACTGAACCATAAGAAGGGCTTTTGATGCAATGAAAAGGGATCATAAAAGAAAACTTCCACCCTATGATACCCCTATATAAAAATCATTGGTTCCGATCCAAATTTTCACAACATTGGAATCAAAATCACAGCTTCTTTTTCTCTTCTTTTGCTACTTTTTTTTGCTGGGTATTAGCTTTTATTAAAGACATGTGTTTTTAAAATTGTTTTTTACATATGTTTAAACAATTCTTTCTTTTTTTTAAACCGTGCCAAGTTATATTTTAATAGTGATGCTTATATTTTATAGTTGATCTTTTATAATACTTATATCTATGAAAATGTATTTTTAGTTTGGTTCGAGATCATTGAAAAAGGGAGAAAAAAATTTTTTTCTATGATCTCGAACCAAACTAAAAATATATTTTAATACATATAAGTATTAAAAAATATCAACTATAAAATATAAACTTCACTATACATATTTATATTTTAATTTTTGGTGCTGTGGGTAGAGCCACAGCTTTCTAGGTTTTTTAAATATTTTTTTAATTAATTAAAATTAAAAGACACAATTTATTTTCTGTTGTCGCTGCTATGTTATTTTTAAATAAAATTATACAAATTACAAACCTGAAAAATACTAATATTCAAATTTGAAATTTGCCTGGAAAAAATTTAATACAATTTACCCTAGAGGCTATGACCTGACACACAGATGGCCGCCAGTTCTAGCCCAGTTTGCGGCATAAAAATTTTTATTTTTAAAATAAATTTTGTGGAACGCGTTTCTATAAGTAGTATATCTAATTATAGAATGTCTATAGAATTATCTATAAATAAAAAAGCAATCGATTATAACAATAAAAATTTGGCCCTTGTGAACAAAATTAGGCAATTACTACAGAACTAAAAACTTATGAAAGTGATGGTAGGTGGGACTACAAAAATTCGGTTGACAAAAAATTCGTTTTCAACTAAAAATCTTTTTTCTGAGTGTGTAATATAATCCCTTAAAGCTGTGAAGGAAGCGCATTTTAAATACGATAAAAAAAACAACTGCTTAGATGCGAACTAAATATCTCGAGCAATAATAATGTAATATATATTACAAATAATGGAAGCTCAAAACTGTCCACTTTCCATGACGAACCTGCTTTCAAGCAAGCAGTATTTTTCACGTGTTTTATTTAGCGAAGCAATATTTCTTACGATTCGGGGCGAAATTATTCAAATCTATATAAGAAAATGTATGGTTAAGGTAAATTATGTGTCTTTATTTGAAAAAAAAAAACTAAATTTTAACAAATTAGTGGTAAAGTGGAAAGCATATTTTTAACAAACAACATGCTTTTTAATATCAAACAATGAAGATTATTTGGAAAATAAAAATTGAAAAGCATCAAAATAAACAAAAAACAGATAATAATTTTTATAAAAAAAAAACTAAAGTTTTACAAAAATTGGAAGCTCTTTTAAAACAAACCAAAATATTAAGTACAATTTGTAAAAATTTAAAACATTTACACCCATATACGAAAATGTAGAATGCCTGCGAGTATCTGGATTTGGTTCTAATGTAATTGCTGTTGGTGGTGCACTCAAAGTTTCACAAACTGAGCGACGTGGGCGTGATGGATTTTGTTGAGGTGGTTGTAAATATTGTTGCTGATTATTATTTTCGGCTCCAATCCAAAGCAACTTTTTTTTTTAAAAAAAATAATAAATATGATTTTAAAGTGCAAACCGAATGTTAAAAAAAAAAAAAAAAACATATGCGCATGTAATGGATTTTTGATTTTTTGTGTTTTAATGGGCGAAAATATTTTTTTACGATTTTCATATTTTTTTTTTAATGATTTTTGAAAATAAAAGTTATGAACATATTTTTTTTTTTTCAAATGAGTTATTTCAAAGAGAGAAAAAGAAAAAAATATATATTGGAAATAAGTGAAGTATTCTATAATTATTTTAAAATTAATATTATGTTATTGTCATGTGGTTAGTGAAAACGGAAATGTTTTGAATTTTAAATATGTCTTTATAAAACGTATCTAAAAAAGTAGTAAACAGACTAAAGTCCACACAATAATAAAAATGAAAGATATTGTGAATTTAAAGAAAAGTTTAATTCAAATAAAAACATTATTTAACTTGTAGGGTCAATAAACGACACATGTGACTTGCACAATATTGTGATAGATGAACAAGTTTTAAGTGTGCGTAGAAAAAACAGATTTATTGTGACAAGCGAATTTCTTGCCACCGATAAGTTAAGTGGAAGCCAACAACATTTTTCTTTGTGGCGACCGAAATTCGAATAATACAATAGAATTACGGTTGAACCCATATACTTGAATCAGTTGGCAATAAATTCGATTCTTCTAATGAATCTGTTTTCTCTGTGTATGTGCTTTAAGGTTTATAGCATAGTCTTTTTGCAGGGTATTACTGGTAGCCTTATTTTTTCAAATCAATAAAATTAGTGCTGCCATCACTATGGTGTAAACAACTACTTATATTTTACTCTAAGGAAGTAGAGAAAATGTAATATTTAGATATTATTTAGCATGACTAAAAATTACCTACATCTAAAATACTGTAATAAAAATGATTCTTTAGCACATAGCATCAAAATAAGTCTTTAAAAAAAAAAAGCAATTCTTTTGGCGCGGAATACATATGTTCCCAGGGAGATGGGAAAAGGCCATAGCTAACGATAACCAATACATTGATTTATTTTATTTATATTAATCATATATTTTCAAATTATTTATTAATACCCCAACCGAGCACTAGCAACAAAGGCCATCGGCTCGTTGCAGCGAAAACAGACCAGAGCCTATGGTGGGAATCGAACCCATGACCCCCACACAGATAAGCTATCACGCTACCAACTAGCCTACCGGGGTTGCCAACGTCCAATACATTGAATAAATTCATATTGCACCAATGTTTCACAATAAATTCCCAAAATGTGCCCAAAAATCCCGCTTTTAAACTAGTCTTTTGTATAAAAGATCTAAGAACAATTCTAGACGAAAAATTTTGTAGAATCATAAGATTTTTTTTTTTCTAGAAAAAATCTTACATCCTTAATAGTCTTAACATACTTAATAGTTTGATAGTTGAATTTTTAATTTTGAACTTTCATTTACTAGTGAAAATCTTTGCAAGTTTTCAAAACATACTCGTAATTGATCTTCTCCTCTTGTTTTTCATACCTCATCAAAAGTCAAGATACTTAGATTGATTTTTAACTTTTAGGATTCACATAAATTTTAGATCCATGTTTTAGAACAGAGATGGTACACTGAGAGAACTTAATTATTTCAATATTGAAAATTAATTGAATTATAAATATTCTGCTTTTTACATTCGGGTATAGTTGTCACAATTAAGTTATGGGTTTATAAATAAGTAGTAACAGTACTACTATCATAATTATAGTAAATATTTTATTATTTCATGATTGTCACTTTCTATTTTATAACATAATTGGCTGTAACAATACTGTCGTATTAAACATTTTGACTATGAACAAAATATAATAATTGTGGTACAATAAAATGCTGACAACAATCGATAAATAATTATAAATCAAAATTAACATTGCTTTGGCATTTAAATTTTCATTCATAAAACTGTCTTGTTTTCATAAAAAAAATTCAATAAGTTCAGTCACCCATGAAAAATGATAATATAGGAACATTTTCACCTGGAGAGTTCTATTTTTGAAAATGTCTAATACATAAATCATTACAGTTTATACGTATCAATTTATTGTCGAAAAAAATAATTTTCCAAAAAATTTTATTTTTTAATTCTTTTCAATATGTAGAAACCATAATATATTTTTTTTTTTATAAAAAATATTTTTATTGACCCATTTCTGGTAAAATAACGACTATATTGTGAAAAAGGTACTAGTAATAATAATAAAATAATTTTCGATAATAAAAAGTCTGTAAAAAATGATTTTGTACGTAAAGGTTTCTTACACCAAGTATTATATTTTTAGAAATTTTTCCGATTCTATGGACTTTTTCTTAAAATAAAGTTCTCAGATTCTCCAAACAGTTTTTTAGATAAAAATTCATATAAATATATGTATAAGAGGTGGTTAAATTTTAAGGGCCGATGTTGAATGTGAACCACACCTAAACGTCAAGTTTTTTTCTGCATTTCATTTTAAATTTCTCAATTTTAGACTAACTCAATTTGAACTATGACAAGATACACAATCGAGCAACGCGTTAAAATTATTCAAGCTTATTATGAAAATGGGCGTTCAAATCAAAATGCATTTCGTGCACTTCGTGATTTTTTTTGGTCAGCATAATCGACCAAATATGTCCACAATCGGGAGAATTTCAGCAAAGCGGTTCTGTGAAAACACCTGTGCATGCCCGCCCAGTTGTTACTGCGAAAAAAGTTGCTTTTGTTTGCGATAGTGTGTCATATGGTCGGCCAAGCATTTACCGTGAATGTTGTTCGCTATCGCGAGATGATAACGAACTTATTGTGGACAGGAATTGAGGATATGCCCCTGGACGATATGTGGTTTCAACAGGACGGTGGCTGGCACTTTTGCGCGACAAACTTAATGGACATGTTATCTCACGTAGAGGCGATGCCAATTGGATCATGTGAGTTGACACCGTTGGACTTTTTTCTTTGGGGTTATTTTAAAGAAAAGGTGTACGTCGATAAGCCATCAACAATTCAAGAGCTAAAGGATGAGATAATTCGGCACATTAACGGCATAGAACCTCATTTGGCTAATATTTTTTTCCATTCATAATTGAAGCATACCATATTATCATAATAAAAGAAATGACAATAATTTCCTCAATAATTTGTGTTTTATTCAAAATCAACATCGGCTCTTAAAATTTAACCACCCTTTATTAAAAAAAAACTTCGATTCTAAGGCATTTTTTAGGAAAAAATAAATTCTTAGATTCTGCGGACTTTTTCTAAAAGAAAAATTCTGAGACTCTAAGAACTATCGAAAAAAATTAATAAAATAAAAAAAACAACTGCTTAGATGTGAACTAAATATCTCGAACAATAGTAATGTTATATATATTACAAATAATGGAAGCTCAAAACTGTCTTCTTTCCATGACGAACCTGCTTTCAAGCAAGCAGTATTTTTCACGTGTTTTATTTAGCGAAGCAATATTTCTGGCGATTCGGGGCAAAATTATTCAAATCTGTATAAGAAAATATATTAGATTCTGCGGACTTTTTCTAAAAGAAAAATTCTGAGACTCTAAGAACTATCGAAAAAAATTAATAAAAACATTAAACAAATTTAAGAATTTTTCTATTGTTTTTTTATTAAAAAGTCCATGCAATCGAAGAAAAGTTCATAAAAAAATCCTTAATATCAAAATTTTTCTTTGGAAAAAAACATTTCCTAAATAAATATTTTTAATTCAAAGAATATAACTGTAGGGACCATAAAGAATATAACTATATAGACCATATTATGGTACAATTTTTGTTGTTATCATAATATGATAATTGTACTATAGTACGACAATAGTTGGCATAATCCCAAATTTATATGATGCTCTTCGAATATGATTGCCCCAACCATGTTTTTCTCTGCGTAATTAAAAAGTTTATGAATCTAATGACAATATACACAATTTGTTTAAAAATTCTTCATGTTGTGTATGACATTTTCAATAGATAAATTGAATTTGTTCAAAACAATTCACAATAAACAGAAACATTAAGTACCAATCGCATTGTAAGTACCAATCGAATTGATTGCAACAATCAATTATTTTGGTTAGTACAACCCCATTCAAATGTGATTCTCCAATAAGCTTGGATGTATTAACCAAATTAAATTTTGTCATAATAACCCAATTTCCAAAAAAAAAAAAAATTATTGATTTTATACAAAACTTAATTCATATCATGCAGATAATAATTCTCTCAGTGTACGTTCTAAAAAACAAGCTATATTTGTGATTTACTCCTGTGTTCTTAATAAGAAAAAATTTTCCGATAAAAAATCTATAAAATCCCAAACCCATATGTACGTAATTTATTAACGTCCCACATAAACATAGTTCTTAAAAATAACTGAATGAAATTGCGTATTTACAATTATTGCAAAAAACCAATTAATTTAAAAGGCAATGTAATAAATACGATAAAAAAACAAAAATATTACAATGATTAATGATATTAAGCAAAAGCATTAAAGTTAAATATTATTTAAACTTAAAATAAAGTAAGTACACACACACGCATACAACCATAAACTATGTTCAAATAGTATACAGAATAAATTATTTTTATCAACTGTCTGAAGAACTATAAAATCGAATTTTTGTGAAGTTTGTATACTCTTTGAACATACTATAGCCATCAATAATATTGAAAAAAAAAATAAAAATAGTATTGCAAACAGAAGTATATAAAACACACAAGAATTATAATGAAATTACGATTGAGTATGATCATAATAACTTACAAAAGGAAAAAAAAAAACACAAATATATTACATACCTGCAAACTAGTGTAACTATTGTATTTACGTTTGGTAAAAGGAAAACCACTCTGATGTTCGTTGACATGACGATGGCGCAATAGTAAAGAACGCATAAGTGATGATTTATCATCTGCATGAATTAAATCTTCAACAACCATCTGCAAATTGTTCAATGAAAAGTTACACATGTTAAAAGTAAAATAAATGGAAATTAACCACATCCCATTAAGGATATATTAAAAACTGTTGTTTTTTAAATTTACCTGTTCGACGACACGATAAGCAACAGCTGGCAAGTCTTTTTCATTTAAATCCAAAAGTACCACACCGGTTTCCAAGCAACGACGCA
Organism: Eustalomyia histrio; assembly: GCA_949748255.1. Lineage (NCBI taxonomy): Eukaryota > Metazoa > Arthropoda > Insecta > Diptera > Anthomyiidae > Eustalomyia > Eustalomyia histrio. Next base: position 80,498,662 of record OX456524.1, read on the forward strand.
AGTTAAGCAATGAATGAAATGATAGTGAGGCAATATGAGGTTTGCCCCAACGATCGGAACCTTCTTGTACGTCTTCTTCATATTTAATCCAACGGGCGGTTTCTTTCCACTCACGATCTTCTCCCGAACCAATTAGTTCATCAAGTTGTACAAAAATCTATTTTTTTTAATACACACAATAAATATTTAGATTTGTTTCACCTAGATAATAGGTTCAGGTTTATAACTGAAATTTTCACCAACCGAATGGTTCGATTACATAAACTGATTTTTTCTGTATTATATAGACCGAAATTTTGTTGTTTTCATTCACTTTCTGTTGCTACAACTTTAAAATTTGGTAATCACAATAAAACCATTCGGTTGGCAACAATTTCGTTTGTTAGCACGAATCTAATTTCATATGTAAGAAAACTATTTTTATTTTAAAACTTTTTTGAGGTCCAAGTTCAAGCAATTTTTGTCGTAACTACACTAAATATTTAATTAAATAAAATTCAAATAAACAACTTGTCATTTTCTTTAGAATTTGCTACCATTCCTTTTTTTTTTAAATACAGTTTTAAAAACACAAAAGCTATGAAAATAGTTAAAAAAAAACTCTAAAAAAATATTAATTTAATATTTATAAATTAAAAACTTTCAAGATTTAAAAAATCAATTTAAAAATACACTTTTATCATCTTGCATTCGTATAACAAAAATTGGACACTCTCGTAATATGGGTCACTCTTAGTAAAAGATGAAAATACAGATGAAATAAAACGTTTACAAAAAGAACAAGACATAGGTTGCATTGAAATTAAAACTTGCAATGCATTTCAGTAACCCAACCGACATTAACGGAATTGATAAAATCGTTAAGAACATTAGAGAAACGCAGTATAGACTCTAAAAAAAATTTTAAGTTATGTTTCTTTTATGCTTAAAAATTTTTTAATTGTTTATATTCATTAGGGTGGCAATGAAATTTCAACTTTTTTTAATTTTCGCTAATACTCCTGCGGGATATTGTACAACATGCTCCAAAACTGATATTGTGGTGAAAATTTGAGCCAAATCGGTTGAAAGTTTGGTAAATTTTGAACAAATTTAAAAAAAAAAAATTTATTTATTGTCGTTTGCTGAAAGGTCTTCACACAAGTTTTAATTCTGTCCGCTTAAAAAACTACGATAAGTCATACTTGGCCAAAAATTAGTATGATGAAATTGTTTGTATTTTTATTCTGTATAAAAACACTAATGCAGATTTTTTTTAAACGACAATTTTAAGAGTTAAATCAAAAAAAAACTTTGAAGTAATTTTCGATAATTTTTAAGCTCAAAAGTCCATACATATAATATAATATATATAAGCTAAAAGCATATATATTATTTTTTATACTCGCATCTCTACTTTGAATAGCAAAGTACCAATGCACTACAAATAGTTTGTACTTTAAACTTACTGCAAATATAATTTAAAATAAATGAAAAATCACTTAAAAACCGGTCTATAAACTTTTCATTTGATATAAATGAAGAACATTTCTTTATTTTTTAATATAATTAAAATAACTTACAATATACGTAAAAATTAAATGACTTTTCATTCATTTTAACTGTTAACAAACTAACCACAAATCCGTAAAAACAAATGATATTTTCCTTATTTATATTTCTTAACTGTCAACTAATTAGTTTAAAAATCCGAAAAAATAAATGATATTTTATTTATTTTGTTAATTTTAACTATGTCAATTAATTAAAAAAAAAAAATTAGGAGATTTTTTTTTAACAAAACATTTTATATGCAAAACTTAACTTTAAAAGAAAATACGTATTTAAATATGACTTATTTTATATAAATAAATTTTAAAAAAAGTTTAAAACTAAATTTATTTTAATTTTAAATATTTAATAATTTAAAAACAAATGTAAGAATAACTTTTGAAATAAAGTACAGCCAGTTACTGTAAAAATATTTTGCCTGTAAGTATTAAAAATAAAGAGACAAAAGTTTAATTTGCTGTGGCTAGGAAATCTCCAAAATTGTGAACGCACTTTATTTTCAAATTTCTAATTTTTGTGCAAGATTTTTAGCTTTATCGTTTGCCTGCAAACATACAGTCAACAACAAAAAAAGTTGGACACTTATATTATAAAATTTTGAACCACATTATTTCTGTTACTCATTAAGTTAGCACAGCCGAACAAAATGTAAATAAAAGCTTCTTTAATTGACTAATTTTGTTTTTTTTTTTATTTATAACTCGTAAAGTTACCCGTTAGATAATTGTTAACATAACCTCAAAAATATTACAACTAATTAAGTAAAAGAAAAAAACTTGGAAAGTTTGCGAAATTTAAAAAATAAAAACTAAACAAAGGGTACCAATAAAGTAAATTGCTTATAACGATTGTCTTATGTTTTCAATTATTAAAGCAGTGGTCAACGTAGTTGAATATATATGTGGACAATTAGATGCTGGCTATAATGGTGTAGCAGGAGTATTTTTTGATTACTCCAAGGCATCTGATTTGGTAAATCATGATATATTAATAAGAAAACTGGAAATTATTGGTCTTTCACATAAAACCTTAAAAGTTTTTCAACATTATTTGTCAAACAGAATGCAGTTTGTAAAGGTTGGCGAATGTAGTAGCATTATGCTACCAGTGAATTCTGGAGTTCCACAAGGTAGTGTCCTTGGAACACTTTTATTTAAAATTTATATAAATGATGTTAAAAATATTAATTTCAACGGCAAGTTATTTATGTACGCAGATGACATATGCATATTTTATGGATATAAACATGTTAAAGTTTTACAGACGCAGATTGAGTATGACTCTGCTATACTTTCAGAGTTTTCAAGATTGAATAAACTTGTTCTTAATTCAGATAAGACCAAGTTTGTGAGATTTAAACCACATCGTTCTAGAAATGAAGATAAAATGTTTGTGCATATTGATGGTACCCTGATAACTGAATCGGATATGGTAAAATATTTAGGCATACATTTAAATCACAACTTACTCTGGGATACGCATATAAATTTGTTAAAATCAAAAATTTCGTCTGGAATCGGTGTTCTTTATAAGTTTAAAAATAAACTTAGCTGTGATGTGAAAATGCTGATTTATCAATCACTCATACACTCGCATTTGACTTATCTACCAATTATTTACGGTTGCTCAAAATAAAGCTCTAAAACTAGTGTTCAATCTACCAATACGGTATTCCACATTGGATCTTTTTAGAATATATGCTAAAAGTGTGTTGCCAATTCGTGGTCTTTATAAACATAAAATTTTAATGTATATTTTTAAAACAACTAGAAGAGATGTCAATCAGCCTATACAGTTTACCCAGAATGTAGTACGTACACAAAGAAATACCAGACAAGCTTTAAACTTAAGCTCTGTAAGATGTCGTTTGGATTTAACTAAACAGCGCATTGCATTTTCTGGACCACTTGAATATAATCAACTACCAGTAAATTTAAGGAGTATTCAAGTTCTTTCTACATTTAAAGAACAAGTTAAACAATATTTATTGCAAAATATAGAAACACTTCTTATGTAATCTTTCAAATCATGTAAATATGTAAATAATTATACATTTGTCATAAGATTTTAACTTTATGAAATCTTACTTTACTTTATATCAATGAATTTTATTTAATTCTTTTTTATATTCAAAATATATAATGTAATGTTGCCTAGGAGCCTCTTTAAAGCCTTTAAGGCGCCGAGGCGATAATTGAATTTGTTTTATATATATTATTGAATAAATGAAAAATACTTAAAAAAAAATATAATAGTTTTAGTAAAATATATCCAAAATTGTGAATCATTTGATTGAGGATTTTAGAGGTCGTTAGATATTTTCGAGCCTGTAGATCATATTTGTGGGATGAATTTGAAAATTTTTATCTTAAAATGTGTTTTCAGGTGGCTAATTGACAATTCCATCAACATAAAATAAGATTCCGATTCGTTTGGAATCAATAGTAGCCCATTGTTCCACTTTCGTATGACTTTTGAAATATTTTCCATATAACTATTATCCAATTTGGAGTTTATGTATTTTTACAAAACTTAATGACTTTAAAAACAAAGTCTAATAAATTTATTTGAAAAAATAAATAAAGATCTAATAATTATATCAGATTTTTTTTTTTTCTAAGTCATTACTTTTTGAAAAACTAGATAAATTCCGAATTGGTTAATAGTTATATGAAATATTTTTAAAAAGTCATACGCAAGTAAAACGAGCTGGAATCTTATTTTATTTTAATGGAATTGTCAATTAGACACCTGGAAAAATAGATTACTCCAACACAATTCCAGTGTGAAACACACATTTTTTAAAATTGTATTCCCACCCATGGAAATCTTCACAAAAATAAATATAAATATTTATTGAACTCAAAGTAGATATAAAACAGTAAAACGTGATTAAGACTAATGTTATAAAAAATAAATTTAATTGGTAGTCTTCGTTTGGTTTTTTTTGAATTTTTGTAGCATCCAAGTTTAAGTTTTGCCTGAATAATTGTAGTATTTTTGAGGTTATGGTACCAATTCCCTAACGGGAAACTTTACAAGTATGAAATAAGACGCTAAAATTAGTCAAATAAAAAGCTTTTATTCACATGTTTTTGCTGTGCTAGCTTAACGAGTTACAGAAATAATGTGGTTCAAATATGTTCATATCCAATTTTTTTCCTGTTGACTGTATATATATCTATGCCTGCAGCACCCAAACATAACAATGATAAAACGAAAATTGCAAGTATATTTTTTTTAGGTGGGAAAACATTATAATGTTGGGCTGGAAACATATTTATAATAACAATACAAATAAAATATTAGGAAGCAGATCAATAAGTCCGTGACTTTTCGAATTTCCCTCGCAGTTATATGAAATACAACACTGTTCCCATCAAGTACCACTTGTTAATAGACTACTGTCAAATTTTGAGCAAGTTCCGTCATTTACTTTGCGTTTAACAGCTGTTTAAAACATACAAACTCGTGGATTTTTTTTAAAATGGAAAAATGAGAATTCCGAGTGCTCATTAAACATTATTTTTTGCGAAAATAACCGTAAATCCGTAAAGCTTGATAAATACTATGGGGACTCTGCCTTATCGATTTCAATGTCAAAAAAGTGGTTTACTGACTTTCGTTGTGGTCGCACATGTACAAATAACATAGAATGTTCTGGACGGTCAATTGAGGTCAATACACCTGAAAATGTCGAAAAAATTCACGATATGGTGTTGGCGGAGCGAAGAGTAAAAGTGCGTGAGACTGTTGGTGTCATAGGCATTTCATATGGCAATGTGGTTTCGATTTTAAACGATCAGTTGGATTTAAGAAAGCTGTCTGCAAGATGGATGCCGCGTTTGCTCTCAATTGACCATAAACGTAATCGTGTGACAACTTCAAAGGATTGCTTGGAGTTGTTTAACCGCAATTCGAATGAGTTTTTGCGGCGTTTTGTAAGTGTGGATGAAACAAAGATCCATTACAACACTCCGGAGACCAAGCAGCAGTCTAAACAATGGGTTTTTTCGGGTGAACCGGTTCCGAAGAAGGCCAAGGTGAGTTTATCGGCCTATAAAATGATGGCAACAGTTTTTAGGGATGCACGCGGAATAATCAACATCGATTATCATCAAAGGGAAAAACAATAAAAGGCAAATATTATGCCAACTTATTGGACCGATTTAACGGGTGCACACGTGTGTAGTCTTAATGGCGAAATTCTATGAATTGGGCTACGAATTGGTACCTCATCCGCCATATTTAGCCCCCAGTGACTATTTCCTATTTCCAAACCTAAAGAATGGAATGAGATTTAGCTTCAACGATGAAATTATTGATCAAAGAAATGCCTATTTTATGGATCTCGAGAAATCCTATTTTTTGGAAGAGATACAAAAATTGGAGAAACGTTGGACTAAGTGTATTGAGCTAAAAGGAGATTATGTTCAAAAATGATTTTTTTTTTGCAAAAAAAAATAGTGTTTCTTTAAAAAAGTCACGGACTTATTGAAAAACATATATATAATTGCCTGTAGATTTATACAAAAATGCATTTTTATTATAATTACAATGTAATTTCCACGCGTTTTTGATTGATCTTGTTGGAACCAACTTTGGCTAAGAAGAAAATTACATAGTGGTGTAACCTGCAGATCTTAATGAAATTTGGATTTGTCATCAAGAAAAAAAAAAATACATTCTATTAGAAAGATAATTCAATTTTTAGGGGGTAAAGTTTGTACAAAACTTTTTTGTTTGAAGACTTATCAAATATGTATGTTTTTTTTTCTGTCACATATGAGAATATTTCCTTGACGTTTGCTTTATTTATTTTATATTTACCTCATGCGGACTGTGATCAAATATCTTTTTAGACTGTTGCAATCCTGCAATACTTATTTGTGGTAATTCTCGTAACTTTATAGATGAATGATGAATTTTATGCCTCCTTAATGCTCGGGGATCATCTGAACGATGTGATCTTAATTCGTTAAGATCCGCTTCCTGTCAACAAGTTAAAATAATATAAAACAATTAAATTTTATTTTAGCTTTAACAATAATATTAAAATCTATAATAAAGTATTTAACCTGTGAGGCCTTTGGTATTGCAATTTATTTAAGTTAATTTATTTTTTTTTTTTTTTTTGTTTTTTCATAATGGGTATAGGAATATTAACAATAAAACCAAAAGTACACATAAATAAATATATACATGAAACATATTAAAGAAAAGGGTTTTGGCTTACCTCCAAAGAAGCATCATCGGGTGCTGAAACTTTACGATTACTGGCATCGCCGTTTTCTTCAGGAACCTTTTTGGATTCCACGCTGTCTTGATGAGAAAATTTACGTTGTCTATAATACTGATGGCGGCTAAGGGTATAAAAAATTAATTATAATTTAATCAATGTTTTTTCAGTTTATGCAAGAATTAAATGTTTTCATTATTAATTTTGTTATTTAGTCATTTCGATAGAGGGAAGTAAATTTTTATTTAATTTATTTTGTTAACTACTTTTTGTATACTTTTCTGTGTTTGGCAGCGAATTATATGCAGTATGATCTATTTATACTACTTTTTATTTAGATATTAGTAATGAGCAATAATTGCTAAGATTTTGCTACCAATAACTGGACAATTTACTGTTGGTTTTGTATTGTAACTTTTAGCACAAGCAAAAATATTTGAATCAAAAAGTTTTTCTAATGAAACATTTTAATCGATGGATTTACCCCATAAGCTTGTCATAGGAAGAAATTATTCTGCAGATGTTATTTTTCTCAAACAACATTTTTGATAATTATTTGTATCATAATAATTATTGTAATCATAATATAACCATTTTTAATTGATGCTTGAAAATAATATTCAACGAAGTATGTACCTAAATAGCCCATGTTAAATTCTCAATTTGAAGCTCTTTTTTATGGAAATAATTTTTAGTTTTAACTGACGTCAGCAAATGCTGTAATCAGCACAATATAAGCAATTTACCGCTAAACCAGTGTTACAACTTTTAAAAAATATCAAGGTAATGTAACTTATTCTATTATTGTATTAATTTTTTCCTAAGGATAACCAAAGGTGCCGTATTTACATTACATACAAAGTTAAATATAAGTATGTGATGACTAATTGCTCGAAGAGTAACACTTGTCAGTATTATACATATTTTATTCAATACATTATAAAGCAATTTAAATTAAAATTAGTATTAGTATTATATATTTTTTGTTAAGCAAATATTTGTATTTTCTTTACCTTTTTCTTCTTTTACGTTCGTGTGTATTGTCGTTGGATTGTTCGTCATAACTTAAACTGGGAGGTGTGTTAACTGTAACCTTCTTTTGAACAAATTTTACGTGTTTTTCATCTGCTGAATTATCCTAGAATATGATTTAATTATGATTGTGGAAATATGCATAATATAATTTCAAATTTCAAAAACCTACCGAATGATCACCATGACCAGCGCGTTCGGAAACTAATGGAAAATCCTCAGGTACTTCATCATAATTTTGTGCATTTAGTGGTTCTATATAAAATTCATATTCCGAATCTTCTTCAATATTTAGATCACCGGTCAAATTTTTTGTGCGATGGACTTAAATAAAAAAAAAAAAATATATATAAGCAATTATTTTTTTTTTTGTAATTTTTAGGCACACAAATCCAATTAATGTTATTTATTTTTTAATTAACATTTGCATTTGTATAATTTGGATGAAACTCGCATGTGTAATAGGGTAGGAAATCAAAATCTAAAGTTGACCTGTATTTTTATACCCCAAGAATGTTATGATCCTTATATAATTTTATGTCAATCTCGCGACATTCGTCTGTCTGTTGGAATGACAATCACAACAATCAAAAATTAACCAAATCGGTAAAACGATTAAAAATTTATGAATGAAAATGTGCTGGTACTTTGAAATTTTCCATACAAATTTATGTATTTTAGTGCAATTTTAAAGCAGTCTCTGATGTATAAAATATTTTCTCAAATTTTTTCATCAGACGCTTAGAGATGAAAAATATTTTGTATTCAAATCAAATTTTTATCACCTCAAACAAATATTTTTTCATAATAAATTTTTATCACCACAAAAATTGTTTTCAACCTTAAAAAATTTTGTTCGCCTCAAAAATTGTTTTCACATTTTTTTACACACAAGGACGACAAAGTTGATACTATTAGAGCATATCCCATTTTTATTAATTTTTTCTTTATGATAACATTGGTAAAAATCAAAAATCGTTTGTAATCCCTTTTTATATTGATAACCGATACCTATACCTAAGCGCTTTAAAAAATATTTTCCGTTAATAGCGGTGTTGTATGCAGTTTTAAAATGATCTAGCTATATCCGTCTGTTCAAATAATGATCACGGGTCGAAGACTCAACCGGATGCTTGAGAAGTCTTGTATACTATAAAAATTATTTTCACATCCAAAAACAGTTCTTCACCTATAACCCCAAACAATTTTTCGACTCCTAAATTGTTTTTACATTATTTGTATTAAAAACACCGTGGGGAGACAGATATTATCAAGTATGTACTATTATAATACACAGAGAAAATATGTTCATTGTGACAACCGAATTTCTTGCCATCGTAATGGCGTGTTTGGAACCACCAATATATTTGTTTGTGGCGACCGAAATTCGGTTAATACTACAGAATTTCTGTTGAAACCATATATTTCAATTGTACTAGGAATAAATTTGGTTGCGGCTACCAAATATTCAGAAATTCAGAAATTGTTTTTTTCAGTGTAATTTTTGTGGTACTAGAGCATTAAAAGTACTATATTATTCCTTTGACACATTTGGTACTATTACTATACAGCTGCTCTCCTTTATATTTTTTTATTTATCACAATTATTTGTGATATAATTTCTTTTGAATGCTGTTTTGCTAGAAATAAACTTTTTCGGGGATGATATTGTAGAAAATATATTAAATGTGCCACAATTTAAAAAAAAAAACTTTATGTCTATAAAACAAATAATTGGGGTTAAGTGGATTCCTAGCGGGCGTTACACTACAAACTTCATTTCATTAAACTCTTGTAGAGTGTAATTCTTAAGCTTTGCTATGTTAAATTTTTATAAATAAATTTGTAAATCTTCTAAATTTTTGTTATTTTAAATGCACTTACCGTTCTTATTTTTAAAAGAGCCTTTTGGGTGAACCGTATCTTGAAATGTGGTTACATCAAACTTTTCCTTTAATGAGCTTGGACTAGCGAAAACTTTTTCCATTTCCGTGTCCAAGAAAACTTCATTGGGATCTTCATTTCCACTTGACTAAAAGAAAAATAAAAAAAAAAAATAGTTATAAATATTTTGTATTTGATTAATTATATCGGTAAAATATTAACCCATTAACGCCGATGTGATCAGAATTTTTACTAACTTTTCAACGTGTTTATTTATTATGTTATCGGACCAAAAACCATTCATACGCGAAATTTGATGCTCTTGCAGAATCTGAGCTCAAAATTTCGATTAAACACCGAGAAAAATATGGCCGATTAAAACGTAAAAAACGTGAAAATTTTCGAAAAAAAATTTTTTTCGCATTTTTTTTGCACAATGATACCGCAAAGGTATCAACTTTTTACTATGATCATAGGTGATCATGGCACTCGAACATTAAAAGGGATTTTTTTCAGAAAATTTCATCGACGCGTTTTTCAAATGGCGGCGAGAATGAAAAAACTTTATAAACATATTAATCTATCGTTTTCTCAAAAACTATAAACTTTAGAACAAATTTTTTTATAAAAAAATGTCTTAAAATTAGTCAAAGAACACTCCCAAATTTTTTCAGAGTTTTTTGAGTTAATTTTTGATTTTCGAAAATATCAAAAAATCCAATTTTTCAAAAATACCTGAAAAAAGTTTGAAAAAATTTGAGAGTGTCCAACAAATTTATGGGTGGTGTTGACGTGCATGATGGACACTGCAATAATGCACTTCCAAGTATATGGACATGGGTCGTTTTTATAAGATTAATACAGGTATCCATTACAAATGCCCTCGTAATTTTCAATGCTACACGTGATGGAAAGAAAAAAATTGGAATAAAAGAGTTAACTATTTCGATTGCTAAATATTATATTCAAAATGGTCAAACAAGTAAAACAGTTCATACACGATCTAATAGGGATAAATTAGAAATTTTTTTAACTGAAAAATGTCGAATAAGAACAAGGATCTATTGTGAAAAATTCAATCTATATGTATGCAATAATTGCTGGGCAAAAAACCACTGATAAAAGAAATTTAAAGTGAGAGGCGAGAGGACTCACTAAAAAAAGCACCCCGAAACGGGAGAGACAAGGGGATTCACAAAAAGAAAACACCCCGAAACCTGAAAGGCAAGGGGACTCACGAAAAACAGCACCTCGAAACGAGAGAGGCAAGGAGACTCACTAAAAAAGCACCCCAAAGGAGACAAAGTTCTACCACGTCCACGCCGTTGTCTCTGGGTAGAAGAGTATATGTACAGAATCAGCAAAGAAGTAATCAAAGAAAACTCTCAAACTATTTCAAACATTTTTCAGGTATTTTCGAAAAATTGGATTTTTTGATATTTTCGAATATTAAAAATTGTCTCAAAAAATTCTGAAAAAATTAGAGAGTGTTCTTTGACTAATTTTAAAACATATTTTTCTGAAAATTTTTTTCTAAAGCTTATAGTTTTTGAGAAAACGATAGATTAAGATTTTTATAAAAAATTTTCATTCTCGTCGCCATTTTGAAAAATGCGTCGATGAAATTTTCTGAAAAAAATTCCTCTTAATGTTCAAGTGCCATGATCACCCCTGATAATAGTAAAAAGTTGATACCTTTGCGGTATTATTGTGAAAAAATATGAAAAAAAAAAATTTTAGAAAATTTTTATGTTTTTCACGTTTTAATCGGCCATATTTGAGCTCATATTCTGAAAGAGCATCGAACTTCGCGTAGGAATAGAGATACTTCATTATGTTTTTGGTCCGATAACATAATAAATAAACATGTTGAAAAGTGAGTAAAAATTCTGATCACCTCGGCGTTAATGGGTTAATTGCACATTGAAAATCACATAATTATGCATGGGATTGTATATGATCATACATTATCATATTGTACTATGCATATTTTAATAAATTAGCATACGTCTTATGATTTATATGATCTTCAGATCCGAAATTTGAGGGTATATGCCTTTTTATTTTAATATATGATCAAATATGAACATGTACGGCCATAATTAATTGCGGATCCAAAGATGTATGGAAATATATGAGAGGGCATACATGAACCTGGTGAAAATGTGCAAATATGTTCATATATAAATATTTATGGTTCAACCATGTAGATATGAATCCAAAAAGTTAGGAACCAACTACATCATGAGCTAGTAGGCCCGTTACCATCTGAATGATGGTAAATAAACAAAAATTTGCGCTTCTGTGGACCTCAGAATCAACATATCGATCACGAATAGTAGTTACATCGACTCAAAGACACTGCATGGTGCGCAATTTACAACGGAGGAGTCGTCGCACAGTTCTTTGTTCCCATATAACGAGTGTACAAAAATAGAAGGAGTTATCGCTGAAATTTGGTACGAAATTTTAGTTTGAGTAAATTTGAAGCCAGACGAAATTTTAGGAAAATTGGTAAAAGCACACGCCTACCTCTCATATATCCTGAAGTTTAAAAATGTAATAACATCTTCAAATTTGGTCAGAACATAACACAAATTTATAATTGTTATTAAAACAAAGATATTAACGTGCCTGCTAGTTTTCTTTTCAATTGAAGCAAGGACTCGCTTATTTGGCATATATTATTTTTTTTTTTTAAAATGCTATAAAACATTTAAAACTGGCCCGATTTCATTCATTTAAATAAATATAACAAACATGTATTCTAAAAGTCGTTGAATTCGGTTTTGTAACTAAAAGTCATTAATATATCCTTTCTTTATTACAAACGATACGCCCCAAAATGTTGCAATAATTTTAAATAGCGTTACCCCTAAAACACCGGTACTTTACAGTCATTGAAAATTGTTTTTAATACCAAAGTAGAATAAATTTGTTTTTATTACCCTTAAAATACTGAAATTGTCAAAAATTCGTTACCAAAATACCGAATCAGGCATTATTTCGATTACCACGCATTAGAAATCAGAGATTAAATTTTATACAACTTTTTATTAAAAAAAAAACTTGGTTCTATTCTTCTTATAATCATTAAAAGAGTATAAGCTTTGAAAAACGTCAAAAAATACCTCTTGTTTCTAATTTTTTCTATTTTAACACAAAAATTTTAATATTCAGATCCCTAAAAAAAAATTGTATTAAAGATTTATACTGAACAGTATATATTTAGTTAATTAAAAATATATTAAGACAAAATAAAAACCAAACTTAAATTATTTTTTTACAAAAAGCCGTATTTTTGTTATACCATTATTTCTTAAAGTTGTCAAAGTTTAGAGCCAAAGAGAGTAAAACCAATTTTTTTTTCATATCTTTCAGTTGCTTTATAATCTTTCCAAATTACGAGGGCGGATCAATAAGTCCGTGACTTTTCAAACTTCCCTCGTAGTTATATAAAATGCAACACTGCTCCCATCACATAACACCTGTTAATAGACTACTGTAAAATTTTGAGCAAGATCCGTCATTCACTTTGCGTTTAACAGCTGTTCAAAACATACAACCTCGTGTATTTTTTTAAAAATAGAAAAAAATGAATTTCGAGTGCTCATTATACATTATTTTTTGCGGAAAAAAACATCAATCAAACCAACGAAAAGCTTGTTAGATACTAGGGGGTCTCTGCACCATCGATTTCAATGGTAAAAAAGTGGTTTACTGACTTTCGTTATGGTCGCACAAATACAAATGACGCTGAACGTTCTGGACGGCCAATTGAGGTTAATACACCCGAAAATGTCAAAAAAATTCACGATTTGGTGTTGGCCGAATGAAGAGTAAAAGTACGTGAGATTGTTGATGCCATAGACATTTCATCTGTCAGTGTGGTTTCGATTTTAAATGATCAGTTGTATTTAAGAAAGCTGTCTGCAAGATGGGTGCCGCGTTTCCTCTCAATTGAGTATAAACGTAATCGTTTGACAGTGGCAAAATTCCATGAATTGGGCTACGAATTGGTACCTCACCCGCCATATTCTCCGGATTTAGCCCCCAGTGACTATTTCCTATTTCTAAAGCTAAATAAATGGCTCGGTGGAAAGAGTTTTAGCTCCAATGAAATTGTTGAAATTATTGATCCAACAAATGCCTATTTTATGGACCTCGAAAAATCGTATTTTTTGGAATTGGAGAAACGTTGGAATTGGAGAAACGTTAGATTAAGAGTATTGTGCTAAAAGGAGATTATGTTGAAAAATATATATATTTTTTTTTTGCAAAAAAAACTGTGTTTCATTCAAAAAGTCACGGATTTATTGAGCCGCATTTATCAATATTGAGAATTAAAAAGAGGAAAAAGAAAGTAAAAACCAATCCTATTATTCAATTATTGTTGTTTCCAATAAACTTTAAAAATGTAATTCGTTTAGTATTTCTGAGCAGTGGAAGCAACAATTTATTTAGTGAATACATTAGAAAGTTCGTACAAACTATCAAATTTATTAAAAAATTGTCGATATTCGAAAGTGACTACAAATACTTTTATCCTGATCAAATATTATCGTATCAAATATATAATTATGGATTGTATTGATAATAGATGCCACTAATGATTGGTATAGATAAACAAATTGTATACCATATTTTTTTTCCTGAAAAATTATTTAAATTTAAAATTAGTCATCAAAATGTATAAGTGTTTGTGGTGTTATCTACCAAATTCGGTTGGGTTTACCAAATCAATATTCCTAATTCGGTAGACTTAACTTAAAATTACAATATTTGCAATAAAATTTATAAGGAGCTGCAACCGAATTATGTGATAGTTCATGTAAATACCTAAATTCGATTGGCAACTGATTCGGTTACCACAACGAATCTGTTTTCTGTGTGCAATTTTGTATATTTTAATATTAAAATTTATTGTAAAGGAACTGAAAAAATCATAAAATCAGTAATGTGTAATTTACCCTAGAGTCGTATGAGTGATTTTTATTATAAATGCAAATATTACGTATACGTAGTGGTGTACATTAATTCGAATTAAACATATCCGAGTGCAGAATCAAAATTAGGGTATCATTATTTTTAAACTACAAATTATAATAACTCCTTACCTTCTAGATTATTTAAAAAATAATATTAAGAAATAGTAAATAAGTAAAAAAAAAACAAAAATTAAGTCATTGAAAAAGAGCTTTCGAAGTTTCATTTAAATATAATCAGAAAATCACTTGAGTTAATACAAACTTAAAATCGAAATATCTTTTTAAAACGACCTAACTTTTCACAACGGGATACGCCACTAAATTCTACGGTCTAAAATTAAGTTTACGTGTAACCTCGTTTTCGTGAGTCATTTTGGCGTACACAGTAATGTAATTAATCAATGAAATAAGTGATGGAATATGCTCGTTTGGGATCGTGATCATTATAAAAAATGAGGAAACCCAAAAAGAAATATATAGATTTTAATTATAGTTATATTATTTTCATTCCATTGTGGTTCATATTCACGAAAAGTAGGACAAAATCGAATGAAACTGGAAACGAGTAAAATTGAAAAACTAAACACTGGCAATGTAATGGAATAGAACGAGAAGAGAAAATTACATTAATTTATTTTAATCGTATACATTAATTTATGATAAATAGGTCATTGTTTTATTAAAATGTACATCTGAAGATAGTAGAACCTGAGGTCTACTTCATTCAAATAATCGTAGTGTCATATTTGGCGAGTTTTGAACACAATTTGTTTCATTTCATTTTCACATTTTGTAAAATAGCTATTTTTAAAAAGTCCCTTTTAGATAATATTAATACATTGTTTTTTAACAGGGACGCTACAAAAGTAGAACGACAGGGACAGCAAACGACGCTATATTTATTGCCGCTCTTTTGACATTTCTCTTCAGTAAGGTTTGCCATTTCATGATGGAAAGATATACGAGCCAACAACGAGTCGAAATTATTAAAATTTACTACCAAAATTCGAAGTGAGTGGCCTCAACGTTAAGAGCAAGAAGATCAACAATTGAGCATCTAGTGGACAAATTTGAATCCAATGGCACAGTACAAAATCTTCCCGTGCCAGTCAGACAAAGAAGTGCCCGTAGTGTCGAGAATATTTCTGCCGCTGTGGCTTCAGTTGACGAAAGCCCAAATGTGTCTCTCACACGTCGTTCTCAAGCGTTGGGCATCTCTGTGACGTCGTTGTGGCGAATTTTGAGAAAAGGTCTTGGCCGCACATCCTTACAAGACAAATTGACGCAAGAACTGAAGCCGCTTGACCACCAGAAGCGTCGTATGTTCGTGAATTGGGCTGAGCAACAACTTGAAAATGATTCGGATCTTCATCGAAAAATCATCTTCAGCGATGAGGCTCATTTCTGGCTGAATGGCTTCGTCAATAAACAAAATATGCGTTATTGGTCAGACAGCAATTCACACGTACTCCATGAGTCATCATTGCATCCCGAAAAAATTACGGTTTGGTGCGGTTTATGGGCCGGCGGCGTCATTGGGCCGTACTTCTTCCGTCATGATCAAGACCGGCACGTTACTGGGAGTCGCTACCGTACAATGATAACCGAATATTTTTGGCCCCAATTGGATGATATGGACATGGAGGACATGTGGTTCCAACAGGACGGCGCCACAAGCCACACAGCGAATGTCACAATCAATTTATTGGAAACCAAGTTTGGAGAACGTGTTATCTCACGAAGACTATTTCCTGTGGGGCTACGTCAAGTCTATGGTCTATGCCAATAAGCCAGCGAGGATTGATGAACTTCGTACGAATATCGAACGTGAAATTGCAGCAGTATCGGCCGATTTATGCTTGAAACCCGTCGAAAATTGGGTTCGAATGTACTTTTACAGGAATAAAGAATTTCATTTATATCCAAAACCGTTTTTGTTTTATTTAAAAAACTTTTGTAGCGCTTTTATTGAAAAACCCTTTATAAACCGATAATACAAATAGGCCAGTCGTATAAATTGATAAAAAAACGAAATTAATAGCAACTAGAGTATTCAAAAACCGAAACCGAAAACCGGTCAACCAGTTTCTTTATTTTTAAAAACCGATCGGTTTCGAATATTTTGTAAATTCGAAGAAAACCGAAAACCGGTCTTTTTTGTTCGGTTAACCGGTTTTTTTAATTACATCACCAACTGGGTTACTTGGTCTCTTTTATTTTTATCGAACATTTTTATAATCGTTTGTTTGGTTATGAAGATTTAGATGTAAGTCTGATAGATTCCGATGAAGACCTAACTGTAGATATTCCAAATTCAAATAGTTTAATTTCTGATCTAAATAACACAATAAAGAGCATTCAAAATCCTCAAAAAGAGACTGTACAAAATCATTCATCATTAGGTCCCTTTTCTCGGAGAAGGTGGCATCTCCGAGAAAAGGGACCTAGTGTGTGAAAGTGAAGTTTTGGGAAAAACGCATTTAAAGTTTCATAACGCATTATCACTGTGAACACACCTTCAGTTGGGAGATGCGATTTGCTATGGTTAGTTATGATTGGATGCCGACTTTGGTGACGTCTTGCCTATGTGGTGACGTATTTTTTTTCGCTTTAAGAGTGACAATTTAAAAACAATTTAAAACCAAAAATCAAAAAAAAGTAAAATTTTGATGTTTTTTCCATTTTTATCGATTTTCCCAAGTTCGTTTTGTACGTTTTTATGGGGTAAATAAATTTTTATACGAAATCTAACTCATTTCATCTTATTCTACACCCTTTTAGGTACCAGAATCCACTCTTAAGTCCAAAGCCGTTTTTTGACACACTAGGTCTCTTTTCTAGGAGAAGGTCACATATGATGATTTCATATATCTTGATAAATGCGACAAAAGAACTAAAAAGTTGGACAATTTATATAACTGTCTTTTGATTATTTGTCCAACATCTACTATTAGTGAAAGAGTATTTTCCACTTCTAGCTTTATTAATTTACAAATTATATAAGCTTTTTTTCAAATTAAAAAAAAAACGAAAAAACCGGTTGACCGGTTTTTTCTGCAAAAACCGAAACCGAAACCGGTTTATTTAAAATTCGATTTTTCGAAGAAAACCGAAACCGGTTTTTTCAAAAGGCCGGTTTTTTGAATACTCTAATAGCAACCATGAGTCTGTTTTATAAAAACTCATCGCTATCTTTCCGTACATAACTAATATGTATTTTCGAAGTTTGAAAATTATCGAGTGTATTGTCATTTGCAAAATGGTCACTGCAATGGCAAAATGTACAAATTTTAATACAAGCCAAATCTGGTAGAGATCTTTTTATTAAACAGCCTATGTAAGGTAATTTAAACATACCCTATTTTGTAGCTTTTGAGGCACTAATACAATTTTATTAGCATTAGTAGAACAAATTTTAATTACAAAAAATTTCATTACCATTTACTGAAAATGATTTTGGCATTAGCATTAACTAAGTAATTGCTAATAAAATTTTAATAAATCTTACCATAGGAAAGTCCCAAGTATGCTCATTTCAAAATCGATTTTTCTCTACTTCCAATGTTCCGGTATTAAATTTCAATTGTTTATAAAAAATGTTTACCTTGTTAATAATATTGCTAACCGAATTTATTGGTTGCCGCAACCAAAATACACTTTACAATTCGGTTGGCACTGTGTGTAGACAGAAAAAAGTATCACAAAATTTTAAGTAATTACTCGTAAAAATATCTGTTAAAATTAAAATTGGATTTTGTATTTACAAATTCCGTTGTTGGTGCCTACTTAACAAATGTTTTATTTGTATTTACAAAAATATTCTATGAAAGATGTTTAATATTACTACCAGATTTTTTTAATTTTTTCTGTGTAAGGTTATATACAAAAAATATGGATTGAAAATAATATATGTAATACCATAATTGAAAAGGAAGAAATAAAAAAAATTAAACCGAAAAAATCGGCAAATGGCTTCAAATCATTTTGTACAAACGTATGAAAAAAAGTTAAAATAAATATTTCTTCAAAAAATTAATGAATATTTTTTTTATTTTTAACTGAACTGAAACCTTTTTTTTATTATACTCCCTACAGTAAACTACATTATATTCTAAGTGTATCGTGTGTATATGGGGCTAAAGTGCCCCATATGTGAGCTTTTTACACTGAACAACATCTTTGTGAAACGCCTGGAAGATGTCGAAAATGTGAAACAAGTGTTTACATTGGCAACATCTTTCATCTGTTATTTATTTAGCTGTTAAAAAAAAAATAAAAAAAAGACGTATAATTTTGTTAAAAATAAAAATGGATTTAGAGAAAGCATTATAGCCTGTTCCTCGATCTCGAACGAAAAACTAGTCGAACGAAAGCAAGTCACTCGAATTCGAATCAATTTGGGTTTCTCTATTTCGAAAGCCTTCGATCGACTTGACTTACGTGTGTCAATTTTTGTTTCTTACGCATTTACAAATCACAGAGATGCCAGATCATATATTTTGAGCATATGTTACAATTTTCTTTAAAAGTAGTAAAAATACTACTAAACTAATTACAGACAAAAACAACCCTGTTTAACAGTGATCAGCTGTATATGACAAATGAAATAAAAAAATAACAATAAACATTAAATTTTTATTTGGAAAGTGTGTTTATTTGTGAAAATTTTTGTTATCGATTGGTTGTGGGTGATATTGTTGTTTGGAGAGCTTTTCTGTTGCCCGTTGTCTGTTCGGTGCGGTCACTGCTAAAGTTCTTGTAAAATAAAAGATGTAAAATAAAAAATGTAAATATGAGCTTCTTGGGCAAACGTAAGCCACAAACAACACACACATACCTTTTACCACTCAGCAACAGCGTAATAGGGGGTGAAACGGAGTTTAGTTTTCTGGTCAAATTTTCCTCCTCTGCGGAAAATTTGTTTGCTCCGAACACTAGAGTCCTTCTGGCAAAATCAGGCCTTTCTTCCATATAAAATACAAGCATCTTCGGATGGTCCATTGTTGATTTTTTTTAACTAAAATTTAAAATTCTTAATCAAATATAAATATTTGTATTATTTTGTACTTACTTTTTGTTTTCCATTGCTTTTTTTACTTCATTTTGCTTTTAAAAATATCAAATATATATTTACTCGACAAAAAATAGCAAGTGACTGATTTTGACATTTGCGTTCGAGCTGTTCGAAATAGAGAAATCAAATTTTATATGAAAACAGTTACGTTTTCAATCGACTTGTCGTTCGAGTCATCGTTCGCATAGAAATAGAGTTAGTGAAACCCAAATCAGTTTTCTTTCGACTAGAAAGCGAACGAACGTGTTCTTTCGAAATAGAGGAACAGGCTATTAATCATAAGAGTTGCTTTGCAAGAACAAACCCGAATTTTAATACAGTACATTGAAATATTAAAGGCCATTCTGGAAGATGATGATGAAGAAGAATTTTTGGTAGACATAAGTATGAAATTCTTACATGTGCCGCTCATTTTCCTTTGTTGAATAAATTTTTTTTGTTTATTTTCTGCAATGTCAGTTTGCTAGTGATGGCACAAAGAAAATCGATTTTCTATGTCATTATTTTAGTGATGACACTTAAAATAACGAAAGATGTAATATCGAACAAAATGAGAAAGGATCATCTTTTGTAGATGTAGAATTGTAGCCTGAATAATTCTTATAGGAAGATGTTAACATCTTTGCAAATTGATGAAAGATGTAAGATGTTACTAAGTGGAAAAAGGCTATTAGTATCGATAGTACCTCAAAAAAAAGTGACGAATATTTCCCTTTCTACCCTACACTGTAGAGTATTCAAAAACCGGCCTTTTGAAAAAACCGGTTTCGATTTTCTTCGAAAAATAGAATTTTAAAAAAACCGGTTTCGGTTTTTGCAGAAAAAATCTGTTAACCGGTTTTTTCGGTTTTTTTTTTAATTTGAATCAAAAGCTTATATAATTTGTTAATTGTTTTTATTACAAAAAAAAACAAATTTAAGATATAAAGTAATAAAAATAAAAAAATACATTCTTTGAATAATACATATATATATATATATATATATATATATATATATATATATATATATATATATATATATATATATATATATGTGCACCGTGCATGTTGCGGGGACGCTTTTTCGTTCCACAAGTTACTATGAAGACCCCGCAATATGTGCTGTGCATATATATATATATATATATATATATATTTGGGGACTGTTCTTAAACTTTTCGTTATTCTACTGTTTACACTGAAGACATTTTAATGGACACAGTGCATTTTATAGGGACTTTTTTGGCTGTATATACAGATGTCTTCAAAGTATGGGCAATGCATATATATATATATATATATATATATATATATATATATATATTCATTGCCCATACTTTGAAGACATCTGTATATACAGCCAAAAAAGTCCCTATAATATGCGCTGTATCCAGTAAAATGTCTTCAGTGTAAACAGTAGAATAACGAAAAGTTTAAGAACAGTCCCCAAAGTAACAAAATGTCTTCATAGTAACTTGTGGAACGAAAAACCGTCCCCAAAACATGTGCTGTGCACATATATATATATATATATATATTCATTGCGCATACTTTGAAGACATCTGTATATACAGGCAAAAAAGTGTGCATATATATATATATATATATATATATATATATGCACGGCGCATGTTGCGGGGACGGTTTTTCGTTCCACAAGTTATTATGAAGACATTTTGTTACTTTGAAGACTGTCCTTAAACTTTTAGTTAATCTACTGTTTACACTGAAGACATTTAACTGGATACAGCGCATATTATAGGGACTTTTTTGGCTGTATATACAGATGTCTTCAAAGTATGTGCAATGAATATATATATATATATATATATATATATATATATATATATATATATATGCATTGCCCATACTTTGAAGACATCTGTATATACAGCCAAAAAAGTCCCTATAAAATGCACTGTGTCCATTAAAATGTCTTCAGTGTAAACAGTAGAATAACGAAAAGTTTAAGGACAGTCCCCAAAGTAACAAATTGTCTTCATAGTAACTTGTGGAACGAAAAACCGTCCCCGCAGTATGTGCTGTGCACATATATATATATATGCATTGCCCATACTTTGAAGACATCTGTATATACAGCCAAAAAAGTCCCTATAAAATGCGCTGTGTCCAGTAAAATGTCTTCAGTGTAAACAGTAGAATAACGAAAAGTTTAAGGACAGTCCCCAAAGTAACAAAATGTCTTCATAGTAACTTGTGGAACGAAAACCCGTCCCCGCAACATGTGCTGTGCACATATATATGTATATTAGACCGTACCTCAAAAAAAAAGTTCACCGTACACCCTCTAATATAAAGTATTTTAACAAGAAAATTTCGAAAATATTTTTTTTTTTTTTTTTGGCCGAACGTAGGGGTTGCCATTTTATATTTTTCGTTATATCTTCGCCATTTACCGTCCGATCTTAAAGTGTTGTATATCAATGTTTTTTGTCTCGCGGAGGCCGATGTTTTTCTCGAAGGAGCCATTGACCTCAAGTAACCCGTTCTAGTATTAACCCACCAGATCTCAGTTGCTACCACCTAAATGTACTACCCTAATATTTTAAAATGAAAGCTCGCAAAAAAGCAATAAACTTTTGCTAGTAAAGAATTCCAATAATTCCAGCGGAACTATTATTTTATTTTTTTTTTTTAATTTTTTATGTTGCCGAATGTAGGGCATTTTTATTTTTTTGTCATATCTTCTGTATTTACAGTCGGATCTTAAAGGGTTATATATCAATGTTTTTGTCGCAATGATACCAATTTGTTGCATCAAAAATCATTGACCTCAAGCACCCTTTTATACTACTTAAGGGGTAACACCTAATATACCCAAAAACTCATACGCTTTTCTCTAGATAATTTAGTTTACTATATAAAGTGTATATTTCAGAGCGATCCACCTAAAATTGGTTAAATTATGCTGAGTGCCGTGGATCACTTATAAAATAACACAAATTTTAATCAATCATATTTTGACGTGATTCAAGTTGGCTGTATTTTTGGCGGCTGTCAAGTTTAGAAAATATGTGCCCCAGAAGATTCATGTACTACATGAACAAAACCATCGGTGTTTTGAGAATGGCACGGATAAGCTGTACATGAATCTTCTATGGCGGTCACCGATTAGCAACTAAATTATCTAGAGAAAAGCGTATGAGTTTTTGGGTATATTAATTTTTGACAAAACAGCGAAGTGTTAAAGTCAAAATATCTACTTTCTTACCCTTAAAGAAACAGCTCTAAGTCAAAAAGTATTTGACCTATCAAAAGCTCCTACGCGCATCCATAGATAATTTAGTTTTCCATATGCATTATAAATTTCAGAGAAATCCACCAAAAAATTATTAAGTAATGCTGCGTGCCGTGGACCTCTATACTAAATATACTATCATTTTGTAAAACTTTGTGTAAAACAAATATTTTTTTGTACTCCTTCATAAATCTTGTGAAAACCAATCTTTGTTAACACATCTCCGTAAATACAAAAATAAAAAAAGGAAGTTTTTATATATAGGCTTTTTACATAGGTGTTACCCCTTAAGTAGTATAAAAGGGTGCTTGAGGTCAATGATTTTTGATGCAACAAATTGGTATCATTGCGACAAAAACATTGATATATAACCCTTTAAGATCCGACTGTAAATACAGAAGATATGACAAAAAAATAAAAATGCCCTACATTCGGCAACATAAAAAATTTAAAAAAAAAATAAAATAATAGTTCCGCTGGAATTATTGGAATTCTTTACTAGCAAAAGTTTATTGCTTTTTTGTGAGCTTTCATTTTAAAATATTAGGGTAGTACATTAAGGTGGTAGCAACTGAGATCTGGTGGGTTAATACTAGAACGGGTTACTTGAAGTCAATGGCTCCTTCGAGGAAAACATCGGCCTCCGCGAGACAAAAAACATTGATATACAACACTTTAAGATCCGACGGTAAATAACGAAGATATAACGAAAAATATAAAATGGCGACTCCTACGTTCGGCCAAAAAAATAAAAAAAAACATTTTCGAAATTTTCTTGTTAAAATACTTTATATTTGAGGGTGTACGGTGAACTTTTTTTTTTTGCCTATAAGGTGGTACGGTCTAATGTATATATATATATATATATGCACAGCACACTGTATATCCACTGCATAAGTTCTAACCCTCATGAATTTTAAACTAAAATATAAAAAATGATTTAATAAAAAAATTATATAACTTTATTCGATCTTATTTTAATATTAATATTCAATTTTTTTAAGCTAAAGATCTTTTTTTTATAAAATTTCTTATTTTATTTTCGATATTTCGCTAACAATTTGTTAGCATCTTCAGGAAAACAAAATTTTAATAATTATAAAAATGTTGACAAACAACTTTTCATAATTAACTTTTAATCAACTTTTTTGTAATTATTAAAATTTTGTTTTCCTGAAGATGCTAACAAATTGTTAGCGAAATATCGAAAATAAAATAAGAAATTTTATAAAAAAAAGATCTTTAGCTTAAAAAAATTGAATATTAATATTAAAATAAGAGCGAATAAAGTTATATAATTTTTTTATTAAATCATTTTTTATATTTTAGTTTAAAATTTTATGAGGGTTAGAACTTATGCAGTTTTGCAATTTTAATAAAAGTTTTGAAAAATCTAGAAAAACAGATTTTTTTTGACCTTTAATTGAAACTAGCTGGCCTGTCATTTGCATTTTTTCAGTTTTACATATTTATGCCGACGCAATCTGTGCATTTTTGCATTATGTATTTTATTTAACACAACATAATTTCCAGTTTTAATTCAGAATTTACCAAAATAATTTTAAAATTGTGTAAAAATTATTTCAAATTGTCCAAAAATAATTTAAAATTGTTCAAAAATATTTTAAAATTGTCTAAAGGTGTTTCAAAATTGTACAGCCAGATTTTAAATTATCCAAAAATATTTTAAAATTTGTCAAAAAATGCATTAAAATTTTTAAAAAATTTTACAAAAATGCAGAATTATTTATTTGTTTTAATAAAGAGTTTTTGTATATCAATGCATACATTTCGCTTTTTTAAACTTATTTTTCTGCATGCTTATGAATTAAATTTTCATCAAAGCTTAAATAGTACAAAGTATATGAACATTTTCCACTCATGCATCAGCATACCTAATCATTGTATTATCATTGCTTCCTTAGAGTAAAGTATGAGTAATGCTAGTAGCTTCATTTGAATACTTCCATCCGATGACACGACAATGTTAAATTCATCGATGAAACCATCAGAAAAGAAGTGATGCCTTTGCCATAGTAGTGATGCTTTTATTGCTTCTTTGGCAGCTTAATTTTTGCTGGGTAATTAATGGCAACCTCAGTTCCAAATTCTTTTTCAACAAAATTAACATTAGAATTCCAAATCGCTCTTCTAAAAATATTGAATTTTTGCAAGTTAAGTATTATACAAAAAATTATGCTAATTTTGATCCGTTCCGTCCTATATGTGTAGATTTTAATATTCTTTGTACTTATGTAGATTATAATAAAAGTCTGGATAACGTAAAGAAAGATGTCATAATATATCAATTAACTGCGATATTAAAATCTCCGTTGTAATTAGAAATTAATAATTATTCTTTTTTCATTACCTAATTTTTGTATAACATATACATATAAAATATTGTAATTTTTCTATTTTTGTAAATAGTCTTTATTTGTTTTAATAAAAAGTATTTGTATATCAATGCATACATTTCGCTTTTTTAAACTTATTTTTCTGCATGCTTATGAATTAAATTTTCATCAAAGCTTAAATAATACAAAGTATATGAACATTTTCCACTCATGCATCAGCATACCTAATCATTGTATTATCATTGCTTCCTTAGAGTAAAGTATGAGTAATGCTAGTAGCTACATTTGAATACTTCCATCCTATGACACGCTAATGTTAAATTCATCGATGAAACCATTAGAAAAGAAGTGATGCCTTTGCCATAGTAGTGATGCTTTTATTGCTTCTTTGGCAGCTTCATTTTTGCTGGGAAGTTTTTTTAAAAAAAAAAATTTTTGAATTATGTTAAAAAGTTAAGATTTTAATTGATCAAATAGACCTTAAACACTCCCAAAATCTCTAACTAAGCTCGCATCGATCATTAAATTTTCCGCTAAAGCATAGAACGTTGTTTGGATTTCACGTAGAGAAACTGTTATACTCCATATAAAAAACGATAATAAATTTTAGTGAAAATTTAGTACAATTTGTTTTTAGGCTAATTTAATATACAACACTTTTATTTTTCTAGTGAAAAAGTGACATTTTAGGTTAATAGAAAAGCTATTAATTTTCAGAATTTAAGATACAATTTGAGGTTTTGAAAGTTCTTTATCATGGGAACAACAATTTACTATTCTTAATTTCTAAGCCTCATTATACCAATGAGCCACTAAGTGGGACTTTAACTAACACATTTCATGTTATTTTCCATATAAAAATAAATTTTAACTGGAGGTCGTTACATTACTCCCCTTCCAGTAATGACGTTAGGTATAACGATAAATTTCGATATCCAAATTGTATGATTTGTTGATTTAAAAACTTAAAAAGAGTGCTTAGCAAAGTTTGGCAATCAGGACAATGTTAAAAGGAGTTGTATGACAGCTGTGGGTGAGTTAAAAAAAACTGCCTAGTGTTGACGTGTCGTTGTGGCTCAAAAGCCACCAATCCAATAAGATATGTGGATTTATTTCAAAATAGCGAAATAGAAAGGTGACGAAATTGTCGAGCATCTCTAGCTTAAAACAAGGCTGTCCATAAATTACCTGCCGTTGTGTCCGAAAGGCTTCTAAGCCTACGAAACTATATGAAAATTATCCTCGATTACTTTTGTTGCAGTAAAAATAATGATGCAAGGCTGTCTGTAATTCTGGATGAATTATCCGTTGCCCAGTTGTAAAAATTATAATACATGGCTCTCTGTAATGAGTCGGCCCCCCAGCCGACAGGAATAATCACGTACTAGATTTGTTTGTGCTGAAGTTTGCTGATTTGTTTTGTTTTCTACTGAATTGTATAGACATTTCTTGGTACATTTTTTTTTATATCAAATGTATATCAAATTTAGAAATTTATTTTATATCAAATGAATATCAAATTTAGAAATTTATTGTACCAAAAACTTATCTTTTTGTAGAACGTACTAAAGCGTGGTAAAACGGGAAGACTGGTCTAACCGGTCGAACAGTCTAGACCGTAAAGACCGAATAGACCGTTAAAACCGGTCGATCGGTTATAACTGTAGTCTCTAGTTCATAGCCCTGTTATGTTTTACAGGAAACTCATACATTATAGTTTTCTAAGTGGATGATGGCGTCGCTAGGGATCAAACTCGCAACCTTCTGCCCAACGCTATAACCATTACACTACAACGCCCACAAAACTTTAAACTTTTTGCGAAAAAAATTAAGTTTACTGATTAATAGTGATGGGAAATCCCATCCAAACACTTTATGTACCCACTGAGATGCTGTTTAGTCCCCCACGAGGATCGCTAGCCTCCACTTTATTTTATCTTATTACACTAAATTTTAACTTACTATATTCTGTTTAAATTATGTTTAAAGTTTAATGTAAAAAAATTTATGCTACATGCATACAAATAAAATTTGATAAGAATTTACAAATTTTTGAATATATATATATATATATATATAAAAATATTTTTGTTTAAAATCAACTTACATAAGCCAAACATTTGCCAGTTTATAATAACAAGGAGAAAAATCAAATTATCAAGGCCTTTTGCATACAATCTATAATCCTTTCTTAGTAAAAACAACAATAACATCAAAAATATCTCATGTGAACATGTGTATACATTTTTTTTTGCAATTATTCACTCTTTATACTTCTGTAAAAAGTATTTATTATATCAATGACCTTGAGTGTTGCTTTAAAAACATTTTTTTATTTCTTAATTTAAACAACTGAAAACAAACATCCTTCTCTTCTTAATTTTTATTTATTTTTTATTTTTTCCGTTTTTTCATTTTATAATAATTCTTTTTTTTTATTTTTGTTAAATTTTTATAGTTGTTCTTATTAATATATTTTTTTTTAAGAATTCACTAACAACAAACGCACACCTTGAAGAGTGTTAATATGGAAATACAGTATACTTTTAGGTGCGTTAATAAATCTAAGCAACTTTTCACTTTGAATATCTGGTAGATAACTACAATGAAAAGGTAAAAACATCATTTATACATTTTGGTTCTGTGTGTTGTTAGCAATGGTATTGACTTAAATGTATTTGTGCTGTTAATCATGTGCTGTTAAATCTTATTATTATATACTTTTAGACATTTTGGCGCTTTAAATAACATTAAGATATTATAAAATTCTCTTATACCAAATATTAATACAATTAGCAGCATGTCTCAGTGGTTTTGTACATGTCATGTTATTTTTAGTTTGTTTGCATTTTTTCACTTTCGTTACAACAACAATATATGCTGCAGTACTATTATAGAATATTTTTCCAGAACAAGTTCTGGTTGTTCCTACGGCGCATGCTCTAAAATTTCAGCTGTAAAATTTGCCGTTTATGAAAGCATTCAAGGACTTTTGCTATTATGATTTACGTTTGTTCCTCTTAAAGAAAAATTATAGTAGGGTGGCGAATATTTGTGTTAGTTAAGCTGTTTAAAAATAAAAATTTGCGTTTTTAATTTACTACAACAAATATAATTACTTCTGCAGAGTATACGTGTTTCTATAGATCAATACTTCCAAAAGATGAATCAGCGTTATGCTAGATAGCATTGCGCGATAAAAAAAAAACAAAAGTACGGACCAATGCACTGTGGAAAATTTTGCATAATTTTCTGGCCAAAACCCTAAATGACGACATATCACCTCGAAATTTGGCAAGGGTATTTGACGCGAAGCTTAAAGGCTCTGTACGAAAAATTTGGCATGATCGGACATGATTACGGCTATTTTTAATGAATTTAAAAAATATATATATATTTCATATACAGTGTACAGCAAAAGTCATGGTACTCTAGTTAGAAAAGTTGACAATTTAATTAATTAAACAGCACTTAAATACTGCCAAAATCTCTAACTAAGTTCGCATCTATAATCATTGTGTAAATAATAATTTAACAAACAAAATCGTTCTCATGCTGGAAAAAAGCTAAATTATTAAAAATTGAAAAATTTTGCAATAAATTACAAAAAATTTTGATTTAAAATTTCCGAAAAATTGGATAATTTTAGGAAAATAATAATTTAGCAATATTGCCAAAGAAATAAATGTATTGAAAATGCTTTAAAACAAGAAGACCGCCTTACAAAATATTTTGAATTTTGGTGAAAGTTTAGTACAAAGTTTAGTCAAATTTTTTATACAACACTATTATTTGTCTACATTTTGGGTTAATTGTGACTCCTTTTTATTATTTCAGAAAGTTCTAGAGAAATTTTATCAATAAAACAGTATACTATACTTAATTCCAAAGCCCATTATCTCAATGACCCATTAAGCACTAATTGGAACTTTAAGTTACACATTTGTTGTTGTTTCCCATAAAAAAAAATTAATTTAGCGGGATATTCATATTTGTGTTCTAATTCTGAATGTGTCCAACAAATTAGTTCGGCCAAAAACGATATTTTGTGGTTTTTTGTTTTCTTGGAGATATTAAAGACAAATTCTTTGCTTCACATTAGACTTTTTTTCAAAGTCTAATCAAATCGGCTCAACAAACATTTTTGTAGCAACATTTGTGCATAATGTTTTAAAATACCGAATACAGACTAAGTAAAATGTTATAAAAAATCTCTACTTAAGCGTTTAAAAAAAAGCTGGAATTTAAAATTTTAAAAATGATAGTTTCATTAAAATTTTCTAGTTATGACAGGGAAATAATATTTTTTACTGCTCCTACACACATAAATAATAAGTGTCTACCGAATTGTGAAGCATATTTTGGATGCTGCAATAAATAAATTTTGCTACTACAACATATCCAAATGAGATTCCTTAAAATTTTGGGTTTTGCAACTAAAAGTCGGTTGTATAACTGAATTTTGTTTTGTAGTAACTGAATGCAAAAAATTTTCAAGTAGTTTATACAAAAATTAAAAAAGGTAAGTAAGCTTTTACTGCAGCTTCGATGACGATATATATTACGATTTTTCTTAATATGATGCGGTCTTTTATGATTTATGAACAATCTCAAAGTTTCCCTTGGTGTTAAATACGTGCACACCCCTGCTCTACATCGTGAGAAAGTATGAAAGTATGCATATACACTGAGGAGCATAAGTGTATCAACAACTATCACTTTAACAACCTATAATTTCTATAAATTTTATTCAAATGCAATCAAATGTTTTATATTATGTTTGTACAAGAGTCTTCTCTCTTTCAACTTAATTTTATTAAGATCTGATCACAACAATAACTACACGAAGGCATAATTCAAAATAAATAAAAATGATACAGTTTTGCACTCACTACACAATTGTTTTAATTCAACATAGTGCAATGCAAATATTTAATTATTATGATAATTTAAGGTATAATAAGTGTTTCAGTAGACATGAACAACCAAAGAACAGAGGAAATTCTTTGCGGAAGCATTAGGTAAGTGGCAAAGAAATTCCATTTGGACACAAATTTTTTCCAAAGATTTCAAAAACAAACAAAGTCGGTCGTCTGGATCGAGATGCACGTCATCTAGCAAATTTAGTTACCAGCAGCGATACTGTTACTCCTGCTGCAGCTTTAAATATATTACAAATTGATGCTAGTTAGTGTTTAGCTCGTCGAGCTTTGAAAAAAATAGCTGTTAAGGCAGCAGAAAAGAAAAAAGAACCTATGCTGACCAAACAACATGTGCAGTTACGGAAGAATTATGTTGCAGCGCACGAGCACTGAACTGTCGCTGATTGGGATACGGTATGTTATTAAACATATGTGTGTTTTACTATTTATACAAATAAATATTAAATAATTTAAAGGTTATTTGGTCTGATGGGACTAAAATTAATCGTTTTCAATCCGATGCGCATGCATGGTATTGGACTAGGTCCCAGATAGAATACAACCAAATCAGGTACGCCAAACCGTCAAACACGGTGGTGACTCTATCATGGTTTGGGGTTGTATATCCAAAGATGGAGTGGGACCCTTGGTGCGCATCGATGGAATTATACGCAAGGAACAATATTAGTCCAAATGCAACAAAATCTTTTTAAAGTGGTGGAAAAAATGGGTCTTGCTGCTGCTGAAAAAGTAATTTTTCAGCAAGACAATGACCCCAAACACACCGCCGAATTTGGTGTGATGGCGTGGCCTCCAAAATCTCCGGATATGAATCCGATCGAGAATTTGAGGTGTCACGTCACATCGAAACTTGCAAAATATGTCAGTCCTACAAAAGGCGTGAACGAGTTGTGGGAGCGGACGAAAAAAGTGTGGGAGGCGATTCTTCCAGAATTTGTGCAGAGGTATACACAAAGTCTACCTAATCCTATCTAGGAGCTTAAGAAGGCAAATCATTACTGGACCAGTTACTAAATATATATTAATGTTTTAAAAATATTAAAAAAAAAATAGTAAGTGCAAAACTGTATGATTTTAATTTATTTTGAATTATTCCTTCGTATATTTGTTGTTGTCATCAGATCTTAATAAAACCTGTTTGAAAGAGAAAAAACACTTGTACAAACATAATATAAAAAAATTTGATTGCATTTGAGTAAAATTTATAGAAATTATAGGTTGCTAAAGTGATAGTTCTTGGTTTGTGATACACTTATGCTCCTCAGTGTATATGCAAAGAAGTTATTTATTTCTTTATTTATTTATTTATTTATTTATTTATTTATTTATTTATTTATTTATTTATTTATTTATTTATTTATTTATTTATTTATTTATTTATTTATTTGTTTATTTGTTTATTTATTTATTTATTTATTTATTTATTTATTTATTTATTTATTTATTTTATTTATTTATTTATTAATCATATAATTACAAATTATATGTTAATACCCAAACCGAGCACTAGCAACAAAGGCCTTCGGCTCGTTGTAGCGAAAACAGACCAGAGCCTCTGGTGGGAATTGAACCGACGACCCCCGCACTGATAAGCTAGCACGCTACCAACTAGCCTACCTACAACTGAGCGCCCCAATGCAAAGAAGTTGTAATCCTTAATTATTAAAAAACTTCAATTAAATAAATAAAAAAAATTTAAATCTGTAACTTAGAATTTTTCATAATATATTTATTTACTCAATTACTAATTAAAATAAATTTTAAAAGATTAAACAATAGTATTTTAAGTACCAATATTGAATCAAAATTCTGTCGTCCAAAATTATAAAAATAAATAAGATTTTTTTTGACGCTTACGTACTAGCGCTAAAAGGATGTCGTGAATAAACAAATATGTGTTAGCCTAATTTTAAATACCTGACTTTTAATGACATCACAGAAAATTAATTTGAAACACATAAAAAATGAGTTTTTGGGCAACAGTTTCTTGTAAATTTCCTATATATTTTGGGTATTTTGATGATAATGACGAATTATGGTTTTTACTTATTTAATTATTTTTAATGCAGTTATAAACAAAACATATAACTTTTAAAATAAATGATTGCATCACTGTTTGTTATGATAAATACAGACAAGACCTTTAGCAATATTTGGGTTTTACAATTTGTTAATAGATACACATTTTTATAGATAAATCCGCGATTGATCTCTAAACTAATTACAACAGGGTTTTCTGTAGATTAAATGCAATCAATTTTATCGCAATTTATTTAAATTAATTGACACTTGACCATGGATATTTTTTGACGCTTAGAAAAAGTTGTATTTACTTAGTAATATTTTTTTTAATTTTTCAGTTAAATTTGCATACACTTTTTTTTTAAATCACACTTTATTCAATTTTTATTGTTAAATTTTTTCCTTCTACCAAAAAAAATAAATTTTTTGTAAACAAAGTACTAATTTTGTCAACTCTGATATAAATTTTTACAACTGCTTTTTGATATGTATTTCTAATTCATAAAAATATGTCAACACTCAAATTATGTATATGTCGAATTATAATTTGAATGCGTATTGGTGTTGTCGTAAATATACATATATTAAAGATTAAGACGGCGACATATCTCTAATTGCCAAAATATCTTGCGAATATTATAAGAAATATAATTTTAAGATTATAGTACTCCATTTGTATACATTAATAACCAAAACAGAGATTTCATATAAATTTAAAAAATTATCAATTCTTAATTTAAAATTATTTTTGAAGTAGAAAATATAATGATTGAAATTTTGAAACACGATTCATTATTTTAAAAAATAATTTGGTATTAGAAACAGCAAATTTAAAGTCATAACTACTATAAACTTAAGGCCCAACTATATTCAGCAAAATTGAATTAAGGGAAAGTGCAATACCTTACACAAAAACAATTTACAAAATTCTGTTTTTAGTATTAAACATATATAGAATACAAATAATTTTTTTTTTTAAAGGCACCAACAATGCAACTTATAAATACTTTGTAACTTCATTTTATATTTTCAAAGAATTTATTTATGAAAAAGAAAAATTTACAAACATTTCAAACAAAAAATTATCGAATTTGAATTTTAAAAATATTTTTTATTACTTAAAATTTTGTGATATTTTCTTCTATGTACAAATGCATTGAACTAACCATAATAAGTCTCAGACAACTTTAGAAATTTCCATCCCTATTAGTTCAATTAAATTTCAATCGAAACTCATAGTTCGCAACTAAAGCAAACTAAAAATATTTCAAAGAAATTATATAGAGTTAAAAATTGCAATTTTAAATAAAACATATTATAATTAAAATTCAATAAATTTAAACAAAAACTATGCATTTGAGCGAATCTCAACTAATTTATTCAAATCATAAAAGGGGTCGTGTTATTTGTGGTAAACTTAAGCCTTAATTAAATTAATTTATTTAAATTACACTATGGAACATTTTTGGGGTGAGAAATTCCAAGTCAGGGTGATGGTACTAGGTCAGTATAGTAAAAACCTCAAAGGGTTTGGCGTTCGTATGTGTCAGTTTTTTTTATGACCTTTTAAATTTTTTCCTTATCTTGATGTTTTTCGCTTAGTTGTAACATTTTGGCAAAAAACGTAGTTTAACATAACTCGAGAACCACTTGTCCGATTTTGATGAAACGAATTTAGAAAAATTTAGAATTACAATTTCTCTAATGTTTGTATACCGTTTTTCTTTATAATCAACAGTTTTGCCGGTAAAAATAAATTTGTGGAGAAAAAAAAATATTTTTTTGCCTAAAAATTAAAATTTTTTTTTTTTAATTCATAAAAAATCCAAAACGGAAAAAAGGATCAAGTGTTATTAATTTCATGTAAAGTCACATAACCTATAAACAAAATGCGACATAGATCATAGAAATCAATTAACGCGTTCTGCTTTTATTTACAATTAAGTGAAGGTATCCCATTTTGACAAGAATATTGATATTTGTTTTTATTCAAAAAAGTGTCATTTATCGCCTTTTTTATAAATTTTCCCCAATAACTCCAGACTTCTGGTCATAAACTACTAAAAAAATTAAGTAAACATTTTTATAATTTTTTATTTTTATTTTATTTATTTATTTTTATTTATTTTAATAAATATTGCCTAGACTTTTTCGACTTTGGAGTTTTGCCTGACGACTTCGATAAGCTGTGACTTTCACACCGGGTGCCAACAAATTGTTTGATTTCAAAATGGAAGCCAGCTCTTCCGATTTATGCTGTGTTAATTCCAACTTGGCAACGATTGAATCAAGCTTATTTTGATTTATTAAAATTGGCTCATTGGATACTGATGGCTCATATGGGGGATCATCACGTGCATGATATGTCGGAGCAGTCGTAGAAGAGAAAATATCTGGGCTAGAAGCTTTTGGCACAGGAATGTGGTCCGAATGAGACAATGGTGTTGCGGCACTTGCAACACCAACGTAACGATTTCCAACGATTTTCTTATCCTTTTTGCGGCTCCTTTATTCGCACATGCATAGCAATTCAATGGATTGTGACCTTCGCCAGGATTAGTCCAAGTCATTGGGATACCGAATGACATACTTTCACGTCTTCTATTTTTCCAATCCATTAGACGGTTGTAGCAGCTTTTACACACTTTATTTGGTACCCAATTTTCGTTCACTATAACATTTTGGTTGAAGTACATCTCGTATGTTTGAACAAAATCAGTACTGAAATTTCCCCTTTTTTTATGTGTTGAGACATATTGACCACAGCAGTAGCAAAAGCTATTTATATCTGGCTTGCACAGTTCCATATTCTGTTCAGTTTTGTTCACTTTTAAAAAACTGGAGAAAAATCACTTTTACTGTTCGCGTTCGTCGGCACTTGTTGAATGACAAAAATCACAGAACCAGTGTGAGAAAGAGAAGAAGTATAATGACAATGCATGTTTTATGTGAACATTACAGAACCAGTGTTGCCACATCAATATTTCTCTTTTAGTACAGTAGAAAAATATGAGAGAGTTCGGCTTGTGAGTGTCAATGTTTTCTCCAAATAATGTTGTGCATATCTGGAGCAAATTTTTGAAATTCATACATTTACCTAATTGTGAATAAATGAGAAACGCGTGCATCGATTTTCATGATCTATGCCTTTTTTTTTGCTCATGAGTTATGTGACTTTACGCGAAAGTAATTAGTTTTGGCACTTTTTTCCATTTTGGATTTTTTATGAATTTAAAAAAAAAATATTTAAATTTTTAGGCAAAAAATACTTTTTTCTCTTCATACATTCATTTTTAACTTCAAAAGTGTTGCACATATAGGAAAACGGTATAGAAACAGATTAGAGAAATTCTTAATTTTTCTAAATTTGTTTCATCAAAATCGGACATGTGGTTCTCGAGTTATGTTAAACTACGTTTTTGCCAAAATGTTACAACTAAGCGAAAAAACATCAAGATAAGGAAAAAATTTAAAAGGTCATAAAAAAAACTGACACATAAAAATTAAAAAATTTCAATTTAAATTTAAAAATTATCATTTTAAATAAAAAAAATGCCAATATTTATGGGGCACCTTAATCTTGAACATATCTGCATCATAAATAGTTTGGTAGTATGTATGTAGGTTTATAATACAATATAACTATGTGTTTGCATGTACGATTATATAAGAAAAATTTGTATGTCTGACGTAAGTAAAAGCAACGTTCATGAACTTTCAACCTGTGGCTGATTTAAGTATTAATATTGCTTTTTTGTGTCCCTAAATTTGTCGTCAAGATGTCAAATTTATAATATTTTCACGAAACGGTTTCACTTTACTGTAGACTTCCTAAGGAAATCTGAATGGAGTAGGTTGAAGCTTTTTATGTGGATGTGGGAAATCGTTACATGTCATTTGATCTTCGATAATTGCCTTGAATCCTGGTATAAGGGTTTGCAAATATTAGCAATTATATTATTCAACGTATTTTCTACTACACAGTGGTACGAGTTATCCGAATTTCGGAAGAAAAAATGTTTTCCCTGTTTTTTTGTCAGTTTTTAAAAAAGTTCTCTTAGCTAAACCATAACATCATACATTTGGCTAAAGATTGTATACACGAAAATTTCACCAAAAAATGGGACTTTTTGTTCGCAACTCCTACTAATTTTATTTTTGTTTTTCCTTCGTTCAATCACGAACTTTATACATCTTCGAACAGAAAAGATTGTACGCCGAGAGATTTTTTTTTTTGAGAGGTCAAGGGAAATGACGTCGCAATGCCAGAATTTTCAAAATTAAAAAAAAAAATTCACAAAGTACTTGTTAAATATGTATCTTTGATATGCTAGATTGTTGAATTATATATTTCATCTGATATATTTAAAAAATCACTAAAAATACGTTTTACTAATCCTCTTAAGAACCTCTGGTCTTTACTAAAAGTATACATTCTTCTGGATATTCTTTTCGTTATAGATTCTTTATTAACGAAATCGTGAATAATATAAGTACACTAAAAAAAAAAACATTATTACTTAAATTAGCAAAAGGGGTAGTGTAGCAAGTACACTAGTTTTTATAAATTTTTTGCTAAAAATAATGTTTCCAGAAAAAATTCTACTTTTTTTTTTGTAATTTTTATTTACATTTCATGTACAAATAATTTCGAAATTATGTTGGTTTCAGCACCATATAGGCATTATTGAGACAAGTTGGCAAAAATAGATTCGTGTACAAAATGATTTACATAATAATTTATATACATATTTACATTAATAATCATATTTATATTGGAAAGATATATTTACAGTAGAAGCGTTCCACGATTTTGTGGCAAATAGTCTTTAAGATTTGATTTAAAAACTGAAATTTAGTTGGGTGTTTTTAAAGTTACAGGCATACTATTGTATTCAACAACACCCATATATTTAACACGCTGCTTCGTAGTTTCTAATCTGCATCTCGGTGCTCTAAGATTCTGCTGATTACGTGTGTTAAAAAGTGATTGGTTTTGAACAAATTTGACAGTATGATACCCAATATTGTTCAAAGATTTAAATATGTACAACAGAACTTTATATTTATAAAAACCATGAATTGGCAAAATCGGGTTACAAATATCACGGTAAAGAATTAGGGTTGGGAATAAAACTTGTAACTTGTTGAATTAGTAACAGCATCACTAATAAAACGTATTAGATCTTCAGTTAAGTCTGATGAATTAGAACTTGTATTAATTTCAATTAATTTGCATTTCACATACTCCATGACTTTATTGTAATCACACTGAATTTTTTCAACTTCAATATTTTTTTTTAGAACAAAGTCACTTTGCAACTTGCAACATATAATATTATGATCTGTCAATGTACACTCAACTGAATCCACTGATATTCTCCCATAAATATTACTTAACACATGATATATACAAGTACGACTGATCGGTCTTGTCACAAGAGAATGACAACTGTGACAATCATAATTAAGAAATAAGTTTAATAAGTCAGGATATTGTGGGTTTTGATATGTGTCAATATTCGTATCCCCAAGCATAATGAGTGGATTTTGAGCATGAGCTTCCATAAATTCTTCAATCATAACTAAAAACTGATCAACCATATACTTTTGCGAACGATAAAGAGACACTATCTTTAAAGGTTTATTAGAAATCGGAAAGTTGTGTAAAGAAACTGAAATAAAATCAACAAAATTTTCACTTTTGCATCGATCTACAGTGAATTGTAGTTTTTTGTTTATATACAACGATGTTCCATCATATCCATCATTCCTACAACAATGAATGTTAGAATATCCAGGAATCGAAAATATCTGTATTATCTTTTCATCGAACCAAGTCTCTTGAATAGCAATAACATCCGGCAACTTCGAAAAACTCGCAACAACTGACTTAAATTTATTAAATTTTGTAACTGACGAAACGCTTCTAATGTTTACACAAATAATATTTAGAAATGTGCTATTTATATTGTATATATAATTATTGTATTTAAAAAAATTATTAAAATATTGATTATACATCATTAAAATAAGAAAAAAATAAATAAATCATAATTAAAAAGAACAAAATATACAGTTTAATATGGAGAAACATACGAATCTTTATCATCATCAGTGCCATCATCATCTGGAGCAGCATCATTATTGTTGCGCATCGATTTACGTTTCCAGGGTTGGGCAGTTGTTGCATTCAGGAGCAATTTATCAACGTCGTCTTCAGAATTAATTACTTGCGCCTTGGAAATTTCACTCCTCTTGTACATAACTCTTCCACCTCTTGCAAACACATACGAGTAACCAACATTTTTTAAAGCTTTAGCGTAATTAAGAAGATTCAAGGTTTCCTTACTCAAAAAGTCGTTGACAAATACTTCTCTTGAATCTTTGTTTTCTTTCAACTTAGGTTTAGCGGACATGAGTTTGTCTTTTGATAATTTGTTAGAAAACTTCACAACAACACTTTTCTTATCTTCTGTGCCCTTTTTTTGCTAAGAAAGTATGCATCATTAATATTTTCAGGTAGCATATTGACACCAACACTCTTGGCTAGCTCCAGAACTGAATCAACAGCTGTTACACTATCAGCAACCTTTAATCCACTAACGATACAATCATTCTTTACACGAACTTCGTTTAAAAGCTTAACTGATGATTTTAAATCTTTTATTTCTTTTTTTAATGAGCGATTTTCTTTTTCAACATTATTCAATCTCCTTTTTGAAATGTATTGTTTCTTGTATCTCTGTCAGCTGATCCAACTTTTTTAGTTTTGTTTTTTTGCATGCAGTTCACTTCTTATTCCTTCTTCTCCACCTTCACATAAATGACAAGTAAAAGTCTCACTCTCATTGTTAAGGAAAAACTCGAACTCTCTTTTATCTAAGCGAGTACATTGAGAGTGTAATTTTTAGGCGCACTTGTCGCAATCAATAAAATCATCTTCTTCTTTTATTTGCATTTTACATTGATCGCAAATTATTTTCTACGACCTGCTCCAGGCATTCTTCACTATATTCACTATTTCAAATATAGTTTTGACAAATGCAATATTTATTATCTTTATAAATGATTAAATCAATAATAAATTGTATTTTAAAATTGACGAAATTAAACACATCAAAAAACTAAACTTTAGTTCGCAAGGGTTGCCAACAAACACTTGTATATTTTTTCAGCAAACAAACATTGAAATAATTTATTATTATTTTTTGCTAACAAAATTGTGTTGCTCCACGCATTTATAGTGAGGATAACAATCAAGTTGAAAAGAGGTAGATGTGTCAGCTGGAATAAACATGGTACAGATAAAAAATAAAAATACAGTTCATCGAATTTGTAAAAAATTCCACTGTGGACGATTTTTTATAAATACACACACACAGAAAAAAACATATTTGCCACATAATCACTGCCACTATATTATATTTGCTGCATTCTTGTGTGGTTGTCATAATTAAGTTATTGGTTTATAAATTAGTTCTAATCAACAATGTGGTCGCTATCATCATTATTATAGTAAATATTTTATTATTTAGGTTAGGTTAGGTCGAAAGGAGGATGAAGCATCGAAATGCAACCTCATATCGCTACGATATACACCTACCCTCTGCTGGGCCTGTTGTGCCGCTCCTTAAGAACATGGAGATTGTTAACGTCTGGTATTCAGAAACCTGGTTTCCCGGACGTAACTCCTCAAGGTTTTCCAGTCGACGTTCCTTAGGGATTTCAGGTCCGATATAACATCGCCCCCAAGGTGCCTGGATCTTAATTCTGCAAATGCCTGACAGTGGTAGAGAAAGTGCTTCAGCGTTTCGCTCTCCTCGCCACACGCTCTACACTCGTCAGAATCTGCCCGTCCAATCCGGTACAGTTGTGCCCGTAATCCTGCATGACCAGTCAGGATACGTATCATCATACTGACCTCGGACTTACTTCTATTAAGGAGGCCTCTAGTCCTCTTCCCGTCTGGGCTACCCCACAAAATCCTAATGGTCCTGGCCGTTGTTCCAACAGGCCGTGTGGCCCACGCCTTTAATTCCGCTTTCGTTGCCTCAAACGGTTTTGCGTTCGCCAAGTTAACTGCCTCGAGTTCTCTTCCCCTGATGGCTAGTGTATTGGCCCTTTCGTTCCCGGCTATCCCCGAGTGGCCCAGTACAATTTATAATATGGATCCTGCCCCCAGAGGAAAACTCGGTAATGGCTCTTCTACAGTACACCAAGATTCTAGACTTAACCCTACTAAGTGATATCGCCCTAATCGCCCTTTGGATATCGGTAAATATGTTAGCAACTACTCGCCCCATATTCGATTCCATCCATCCCACACACTCCGTAATGGCACGGACTTCCGCTTGAAAGCTGGTGTTGTGATTGATATTTACAGTACACTTAAAAAAAATTTTAAGTTAAAATAACTGAAAATATCATTTAAAAGAAATGATATTTCATTTCAAAACCGGTCCACTTAATTTTCATTTAAATTAAATGGCATTTGTTATTTATTTTTAAATGTTGATTAATCAACTGACACATCCGTAAGAAACAAATGATATAATCAGTTAAAATAAATGTCAAAACTTTTACCTACCAATCCTTAAAAAATAAATGATTTTATCATTTATTTGAAATTATTTCCGTTATTGTATTTTTTGTTTTTTTTTTAATATACTCGTACAATACAAAATGTATGTATGCATATGAAGCTATAAACACTTTTTGAATGAAAGTGTTTGTATATGTTTGTGTGTTTATGAAGTTCTTGTAATTTGTATTGAAAATTTTTGTATATATACAACCAATTTAAATAAAAAAACAATTTGAAATTTTTTGAATACTTTTTTTTTTTGAAACAGACAGCAAACAAAATTTTAATTTGTAATAACTGTTACGGACACAAATAAACCACAAGTTTCCGTTTTGTGGGAAAATTTTTATTAAATTTCAAACAAATGAAAAAAATAAATGAAACTGAAAAAAATCAGTAAATGATAGTAAATTGTTTCGAAAAAATGTATAAAAAAGTTAATATAGATATTTCTTTGAAAAATAAATGTATGTTCCTTTATTTTTAAATGGAACGGAACATTTTTTTATTAAACTACAGACAGTTTACTACATAATATTCTGAGTGTAATCATGTAAAAATTATAATATAAATGATCATTTTCACCTGAGGGGTTTTTTTATTAGAAAATGCCTTATACATATCACATTATAATTTACAATAATTAATTCATTGTCAAAAAATTATATTAAAAATATTAGGTTTGTTTTTTTCTATAACACCTTGTAAAAAACGACTATCCCTACTTACCTGATATTTTCTTTATTTTTTGTAAACAAATACAATTTGAACGTATGGACTGCGCGGAAACGCGAAATAGAGCAATTATATTATTTGCCCTGCTCTACCTTAACTTACAAACACAAAATTCATTTGTAAGCTTTTGTAGTTTTTAATATTTTATCAAATTAAAAACACAAAAATTTCAAATATTTTTATGACAAATATTTTTGTTTACATTTAATAGAGAAAAGCAAAAAATTTCCAAGACTAGGCAGCATTTTGATACATCCTTAATTTTTAAGTAGCTATATTTATAACTACTTAGCAAGTCTTTATCTACTTAAATTTGTATGGAATATTTATATCAAATTCGAAAAAAGCAAACCTATTATGTATTTTTATTCTTTTCAATAAAAACAGTAATTTATTGTTTTATAAATATATGCTTATGGATTAAGTAATCAGTATATTAATAAAAAGGTTTCTTATACAAAATACTAGATTTTTAGAAATTTTGCTGACAGAGACATTTTTAGATTTTATTGGACTTTTCCTTTAAGTAAAAGTTTTAGAATTTAAAAACTTTTTTAAAGCTTCTAAAAAAAAGTCCACAAAATCCAAGCAATTGAAAATGTACTGAAAAATTGGTATGATCAGATGAGGTACTGCCGAGCCAATCGTGGTAGTCATATGAATGACATTGTGTTCCATTCTTAAATGACAAAGTTCAAAAAATTTGAAAAAATAATCAGAACTTTTTTTAATAGCCGTTTCAAATTTTAAATGGCCCACCCTATATTATAGAACTAAAAAAATTAACAAATATAATTAAACTTTTCAAATTATTTTTTAGATTTTTGTAATTTTTTTTTAAATAAAATATTTAAATAAAAATTTATCCCCCAGTAGTCTACAATATTTTAGCAAATATATCTGTTGATTTTAACAAACATAGACTGTTATTTTCATTTAACTAAACTTATAATAAATGTAACTAAAATTTTGAAAATATAACAGTTTTTTGTTTAACAGTTTTAATTTTGCTGTTGATAATTTACTAATATTTAGCAAATTGAATTTGCTTATTTCAACAGGTTTTTGTCGCTGTGCCCTATTTAACTTATATTTAGTATCTTTTTCTGCTATTTGTACAAATTTATTTCTAAGAGTGTACTTATCATTAACCAAATTGGTTTGGAAATTGTACTTAAATAAACCGTTTAGTATATTATTTGTTTATTTTTATATATACACCATTTAATATAGTTATCTAATGTCTATTTTACTTGCACGTGTTTTTTTAAATAAATTTAATTATAGGTATATACTATTAAACAAAACAAACATAAAGAAGCTTTTTATCTTCTGTTATGTAAATAAATACATATTTAAAACATAAATATTACTTATATTAAAGCTTTTTATCTAAATGTTAACTGTATAAGAGAATAATTTTAGTTTTAATGTAGGTGTGCATTTTAAAATAGTCAAGTATCTTTTTATATTTGACAAATCGGATTTTACTTCCTTAAGATTCCAAAAACTCAAAATTTGTTCAACGATTTTAATTTAAAAAATGTATGTCTGACTACAGTTTTTATCGGATTCTAATAGTTCAAAAAACTTTTTATGGTACATTTGTCTATATTTGTATTAATTTTGCTGCAATAATCTTTTTTGTTCACAAATGCACTTTAAACGCAATTTAGTGATTCTTTTAAAATTTTTTACAATTTATTTAAAAAACTGTTTGGTTGGAATTATATCGCAACCACCAAACTTTTACAGTTATTCAATAATTATCATAGTAAGTACTTAAAACTGATGATCAGAATAGTTTAGTTTAACTACAAGCAAAACATATATGAAAATAATATAATCAAACAGTCGCATCTTGTTTCTCTAATCAATATTTAAACAAATATTATCTTCTACACTATTCAAGAGACAAAACACACGCAGAGAAAAACATGGTTGGCGCCATCATATTCTAACTGCATCATATATTTTTGAGATTATGTTTGTGCAATCATAGTCGTACTATAATACAGAAATCATATTATGATAATAAAATAACCGTAATCTTATAATAATATGTTCCCTAGAGTTATATAATGATTCAAAACTATGAAAAAATTCTTTAAATTTAAGAATCTTG
This sequence comes from Eustalomyia histrio, assembly GCA_949748255.1. Classification (NCBI taxonomy): domain Eukaryota; kingdom Metazoa; phylum Arthropoda; class Insecta; order Diptera; family Anthomyiidae; genus Eustalomyia; species Eustalomyia histrio. The sequence continues at coordinate 80,542,439 of OX456524.1, forward strand.
CTTTAAGAAATGTTTTTCCTAAAAAAAATTTGATTTTTAAGATTTTCTCTAGAAAACTTCTTTGATTCTATGGAATTTTTTAAAGAAAAATATTTCAAAAAATTTTTAAATTTTAAGGCATTTTTAATAAAAAAAAAACATAGTTTCTATGAATGTTCTTAGAATGTAAGAACATTTTTAAGATTTTTTTTTTTAAATATAGTCTTTAGAGTTTCAGAATTTCTTTGAATTGAAGAATTCGTTAAGAAATGTTTTGCCTAAAGAAAAAATTTGATATCAAGGATTTTTGTCAAGAAAACTTTTTTGATTCTATAGAATTTTTTAAAGAAAATCTCTTCAAAAAAAATTTATAGTCTAAGTACATTTTTAAGTTATCTCAAGATATTTCTTAGAGTCTAATAATTTTTCCTTTAGAAAACGTCCCTAGAATCTAAGAATAATTCTACTAGAAATAGTCTTAAGAATCTAAGTATTTTCATGATAAAAAGTCCCCAGAACCTAGAAATTTGTTATTCAAAAAGGTCTTTTAGAATCTAAGTTTTTTTTAAGAATACATGAATTTTTATCTAAGAAACCATTTGCAGAATCTGAGCATTTTACCTTAATGGAAAGTCCATATCAACAAAAAAAATTTTCTATCAGAAAAATTTCTAAAAAGCTATTATTTTGTATAAGAAATCTTTTGGTACAAAACAAATCTTGGGTTCTACAGACTTGTTCTTATAAAAGATTATTTATTAATATTCTGAGTATTTTTTTTTTAAACTACCCATCTAAAAATCGATATATATATGAGCATACATGATCATACATGGGCCTATACATGGTCATACATGGGCATACATGGTCATATACGTCCACACATGATCTCATATATGACCATATATCTTCGGATCCGAAATTTGAGGGTATATGGTGATACATGTGCATATATTATCATACATGCTCATATATTATTCATGTATGCTCGTATATGATCATATACGTCCATATACCCTCAAATTTCGGATCCGAAGATATATGATCATATATGAGATCATGTATGGTCATATATTGAACAATGTATGGACGTATATGACCATGTATGCCCATGTATGATCATATACAGGCCCATGTATGATCATGTATGCTCATATATAATTCGATTTTTAGATGGGTAAGTCGTTATTTTATAAGAAATACAATAATAAAGTAATTTAAAAAAAAATTCTTTCTAAAAATATTATAAAAATAATATAAAAACATTATTGAAAATAACTAAAACTATAAAATCTTTATATAGAATCTTTTTGACAAAGAACTTTTTGACAATGAATTGATTAGTAAAGGCATTTTCGAAAATAAAACCCTCAGGTGAAATTGAGCATATATAAAGGGTGGTTAAATTTTAAGGGCCGATGTTGAATGTGAACCACACCTAAACGTCAAGTTTTTTTCTGCATTTCATTTGACATTTCTCAATTTCAGACTTACGCAATTTGAACCATGAAAAGATACACATTAAAAGATACGTATTAAAGTTATTCAGGCTTATTATGAAAATGGGCGTTCAAATCAAAATGAACTTTGTGATTTTTTTGGTCAGCAAAATAGACCAAATGTGCCCACAATCGGGATAATTGTGCACATATTTCTGCAAATCGGGTCTGTAGGAAATGAGAAAACATCTGTTCATGCTTGTCAAGTTCGATCTGCGGAAAGCATTCCTGTTGTTTGTGATAGTGTGGCAGAATAGCCGTCAACCTGGACTCGCCGTCCGTGTTCGCTATCGTGAGATCATAACGAAATTCTTGAAGCCAGAAATTTAGGATTTGGATGTGCACGATATGTGGTTTCAACAAGACGGTGCCACTTGCCACAGAGATAACGAAACAATGGCTCTTTTGGGTGACAAATTTAATGGTCGTGTTATCTCACGTGGTGGTGATGTCAATTGGCCGCCAAGATCATGTGATTTGACACCGTTGGACTTCTTTCTTTGGGGTTATTTGAAAGAAAAGGTGTACGTCGGTAAGCCAGCAACAATTCCAGAACTAAAGGATGACATAATTCGGCACATTAACGGCATAGAACCTCAATTATGCCTTAGCGTCATCGAAAAGTTGGACCATAGGATGGTGGTGTGCCGCAAGGTCGCGGCGGCCATTTGGCCGATATTTTCTTCCATACATAATTAACCATACCATATTATCATAATAAAAAGAAATGACAATAATTTCCTAAATAATTTGTGTTTTATTTAAAATCAATCTCGGCCCTTAAAATTAAAACACCCTTTATTTTCATTTTTACTAAACTAATACAATTTTTTATGAACAAAAGAGAGTATTATGACTGTAAATGTCATAGTCATGTTTCATTTGATTTATAATTATTTATTTATTGTTGTCAGCATTTTATAGTTCCATAATTATCACATTTTTTTCAGAGTTAGAATTTTTAAAATACAATATTATAAAATAGAAAGTGGCAGTCATAATCATAATAAAATATTTACTATAATAATGATTATAGCGACCATATTAATGGTTAGAAGCTATTTATAAACAAATAACTTTATTCTTACATCCATACTTGAATGCAGCAAGCATAATATAGTAGCAGTGATTGTGTTGCAATCTTTTTTTTGCTGCGTGTATGGAAAATGTATTTTAATTTGCTCCGAATGTTAAAAAATATATTTTTAAAAATCCATTGGAAAATTTCTTAAAAATATGACGCTACATGAATTCAAACTGGTATTTTCTAAATATATAACAAATCTTCTAAGATTTTTGTTTTAAGTAATATCGTTATTTGAACAGCCATTGGGAAATATTTTTCATGCATAAACAAAAACGTTTAACCTATGTTTTTACAATAATCGGTTTAAAACATAATTTTTCGAATAAACTGAATCATAGTTTTTAAAGCAAGCCGATTTTTGTATCCCTTATCTCTTTTGAATATAACAAAATATTTAACAAAGGTGGCTTACACTACTAATTTAAAAAACAATATCATAAAGCCTATTTAAGTTTATTTCCAGGTGGTGTTAAAGAAAACTATCGAACATATATTAAGTAATTTAACAAAATTTAAAGAAATTTGGGACTGATTTGACTTCAAAGAGTTTTGAACTTAAATCAAGTACAAACAATTTACTTAAGTAAATTTTTATTTAAAGTAATTAAATTTAGTTTTATTTTTTTTTGGAATTGTATTAAAATTTAGTATATTTTTTAACTTAAATCAGGTATAAATTTATATAGTAAAAATTTCTTATATACAAGTAAATTAGACTTTAAGACATATGACATTTTGATAATGCAGAAGAAACTTTATTTTTAGTTATATTATATTCATATTAGGAACATTCAAAATACACACTTATAAAGTTTGGTTATTAATATATATTAATTTATAATTTATTAATTTATAAGTGCATACTTTCAAATATATAAGTATTTTATCTAAGTAATCAATTTCATTATATTATCAAAATAATTATAATACATTGAAATCTTTTTAATTTGAAATTTATTACTTAAAATTTCATAGACTAAACTAAATTTGTTATACAATCAATACAAGTATAATAAATTAATAAACCAAATCAAAATTCTTTATGTTTAAATATTCTAAGGCTTTTTAGGTCTGCTTAAGAAAAAAAAATATTTGAACTAAATTAAAAAAAAGTGTCACACTTTTTTTGTTAATATACAAATTCTTAACAGTTAAGATTTTTACTAACAAGAAGAGAATTTCTTAACGTTTTGAAAGAACATTAAACCAAATCAAAAAATTAAGAAATTAAATTTTAAAAAAAAATCGTATACTAAAACCAAATTGATTTGCATACACTCACAATATATTTTCCGTTACCGGCTGTAGGTTATTTAAAAAGTAATACGTAGAGTTTGTTTTTAATTAAAGAATCAATTAAAATTCATAGAAATATATTTTTAACCATTTAAATCAGTCATTCAAAAAACAAACTATAAAAATTTATAGACATTCAGAAGAAGTTAATATTTTATGCTAAAAGTAAAATTTCATGTTTTCTGTTTCTGAAAATGAAAATTTATATAATTCCTTTTTGTTTTATTTACTAAAATAGATTGTTTATATACAAAATTATTTCAATAAAAATTACAAGAAATTATGTAAATATAGCTACATACATAAAAAATAAAAATATATACATCTATGTGTTGTGTTTTGTAAAATTCAATACAAATAAAAAATCAATTTGAAAAAAAAAACACAAAAAACTAAGTGTTGTCAGTTAAAAATTGATGGTAATTTTAAACGACTTTCGATTGCTTTTACCACTTATGTCGATTATTAAACAATAATTGAAAAAAACAACAAAATGGGTTGAATATAATGAAAAGCCAGTTGTCCTGTTTTTGATTGAATTTTCGATTAATTTAATATGTATTTTAGATTATTTTTAACGAAATATTATTGTGAGTATAATTTTTGATGGCTCTAACAATACATTGTATATTTTATTTTATGTCACTTACCTTCTTTTTGGTATTAAAACCAAGAAATGATAGTTTACGAACATTATTATGTTCATTTGATGAACCTTGGCCGCTAAAACTCATCTTGTCTTTCGGCCTTTTCTGGTTGTGTTAATCAATATAAATTGAATTATTTTAATGGACCTGATAAAAATTATGGTCCTAATATACGAAAAATTTTCCAATACTCTTGTTTCAAAAATTTCGTCATTAATGCTTTCCTTGATATTAATATGCAACTGTAAAGAAAATGCAAATAAGTAATAATTAAAAAATTATATGAATAATGTTGATTTGGTATAAATGTATTATTGATCTGTAAGTTAATATTATCAATTAAAATTCAATAAATGTAAGAGAAAAAGGAAAATAATCCCAGGATCAGCTTCAGAGGGAGGTCCATACTTTCGTCCTTATCTACCAGGTCATCTTCAGTCTCATTCTTAAACACCGCCCACAACAACTTATGCTTTGTACAGGCTATATAGATATACATTAGGGTGTCCCTTATTTTTTGACATCAATTTTGTATACCTGCGGAATACTTTCGTAGTGACTTAAAATGCCACCAAAAACAATTTTAGATGGTTCTAAGAATATCAACCAGTGCCGACTTGCGATTTAGTTCAGTCTTACTAACGTGTGTCAGTGAGATGCATTTTGTTCTATGGCCCAATTATGCGATGAAATAATGTTAACAACTACAAACTAAATTCATGATTTTTTGCATATTTTCTATATAAATTTAGTTAACGAATATTATTTTTGGCTATTGTTTATTTTATATTAAGTTTTAACAAAACAATATAACGTAAGATAGCAATTTATATCTTAAAGACACATGCTCGAGTTATTTGCAAAATAACATTAACAGTAACTATTTTTAAATACATAAATTATTGTAACTGCAACTATAGCAGCTATATTTCATATATATAAAAATTTGAATTTTACATGACGGGTAAAAATTTACAAAACAAGAAGCTTTCATATATATCTATTGATAAAAGGTGATTCCCCTTTTTACCGAACTGCTAAAGTTATGTTTTGTTTTCTATGTTCATTTGTTATTTCAATATTGTGTTTCATATAGTGTAGTGGCTTATTTTATAAAAAAATGTCTCTTGAATTACGTAGCCAATTTTTCTTATCGGAATGCCTAGTCATCAAATAAATATTGCTAAACTACCACCTAATCGACAAGTTCTCGCTGTATTATTTTACAATATTCGCGAAGTCAAGCTGCCTGTTAGTGAAAGTGCAAATCTTGTGATTAGAAAATGTGTTATACTTTGGGAGAAAGCAAGAATTCCAATAAGGGCAATTCCTATCTGCGTGAAGAAACTTTTAAATAAATATAAATTTTGGAGAGAGATGCAAAAAAATTGTAAGAAAAGTCAGGATATTTATAGGACCCGTGAAAATGATTTTGAAAGAGATTTAGATAACCTATTTGATATCGCACATGCTGATGCCCTTGAAAATATGAGAATAGAAGAAGACAAAATGTTTTTGAAGCTACAGAGAGAGCCGGGTAGACCAGGTTGTTTAGCTGGTGTAGACAAAAATTTGGCAAACAAAGAAAAAAGGTCTCGAAGAAGATTATTGGATGAAGAGAGAAGAAAATTGAGGCAAAAAGAATTATCAGCAGTTTTATCTACATCTGATATGGAACACATACAAGATTCTGAAGAGGACGAAATACCAAATTCTGATACAGAACATGCACAATATTCCCACGAGGACAAAGTCCTGAATTCTGATTTCAGCTTACCAGAGGCACGCTCTGCTTTTCAGTGTGACGTAAGTTCGTAAAGAGGTAGAAAGAACCTGATAACACCTAAGGTAGTAGCAGTTCTAGATAGGTGCCAGCTAAGTATCAGAGATCGTAGAAGCACTGGGTCAGAGCTGCGATGAATTTGCCATAAATAAATCTTCAATTCAGCGAATTCGTACGCACATGAGAAAATCCAAGGCAGAAACTATTAAAACTGATTTCAAGAACAACGTACCTAACGTTGTAACCGTCCATTGGGATGGTAAACTACTACCATGCTTAGATGTGAGAAGTCGAAAAAGGGAGCGGCTGCCAATTACAATTTCACATAGTGACAAGGAACAACTTCTTGCAGTTCCAAAACTAGAGAGCTCATCTGGTAAACAACAAGAAAGAGCTATCAGAGCTGCCCTCTATGATTGGAATCTTATTGACAGTGTGCAAATAATGTGTTGTGATACAACATCAACGAATACTGGCCGCTTTAATGGAGCTTGTGCTTTCTTGGAACAAAGTTTAGAGAGAGAGTTGGTGCTTTTCGCTTGTCGTCATCATGTTTACTATATTTGAAGCCAAAATTAAGCAATTTGTTTTATCCCCGGAAATACCATGAAAAGATCAGAGACAATTGGAAAAACATCGATTCAATTAAGACTGAACCATGCATCGATTTTGTTAAAAAGCACATTTCTGATGCAACGATTTTATCACTACATGTTAAAATATTATAAATCGGCACTGGAAAAAACTTTTATCAGAGACGCTTATCGTGAATTAATCGAACTACGCGTAGTGTTTTTGGATGGTGATTCAGAGAAGAAAATCAAAATCAAGCCCCCTGGTGCTTTGCATCAATCACGATGGATGGCCAGAGCGATTTACTCCTTAAAAATATGTTTGCTTCAGTCTCAAGTCAACATAGCTCCAAATGATAAAAATGCTCTGCAGGACATTTGCTTATTTATTGCGGTAATTTATGTTAAGCCATGGCTCGAATGTACAGATGCTGCAAAAGCATCTAATCAGGATTTGTGTTTTTTGAAAGCTTTGAAAGACTATAATGAAGTGGACGAAACAATTTCAAAAGCTGCTATAAGTAACTTTATCAAGCATTTGTGGTACTTATGTGAAGAGGCAGTCATTTTGTCACTATTTGACAGCGAAGTTGAAGACAACACAAAGACAAATATTATTGTCAACTTAAACTGGAAAAAAAATCTCAGATTTTAACAAACGATATATTTCTTCGAAAGATGAAATGTCAAAAACGTTGTTTGGTGAGTTCTAATTATTTTTAGAAACATATTATTTTTTTATTAAATTATTATTTTAAAATATTTAAATTGGATTTTCATAAAATAATTTTTAATTTAAGCTTTCTTTCTTTCAGATAAAACACTGGATAATTTTGCATCAAACAAAAGTAAAATATTTCTAACTCGACTACAGATCGATGACAGTTTTCTTCGCACAAATGTATCGTCTTAGGCTAATAATGCTGCATTTCTAGAAGCTAAAAGATAAGTAAGTCTTCTGAGAGTTGTAAATGATGTTGCTGAAAGAGCTGTCAAAATAATACAGGATTTTCACGGACTCATTACAGTAGATGAAGAGCAAAAGCAATTCTTATCCAGACTGTAGAAAAATACCTTAAAAAGGAGTTATCTCAGCTAATTTTGAAAATTTAATATATTTTTAATAAATCAAGTTCATTAATTTTAATTTAATTTTTTTGTTTTCATTTATTGCATTTTGCAAAACATTTTGGCTTACTCAGCACGGGTTACAATCATGATAGAAAAACAAAATTTCATATTTAACTACAGTTTTACATATATATAAAAAATAGAGGGTATGCGTTCCAAAATTATAAAAAAAAATTTGTCTTATAAGGGACACCCTAATATACATATATCAACCACCCAGAGGAAAAGCGATATACGAAACTAATTCCTCCCACTGTTAGTGTATTGGTTACCAGTACAATAATATCTTTCTATATATTAAAAGACATCAGGACTAATTAAACAACTCTACATTTTTTAGGTTTAGCCAACAATATTTGATCCTCAAAAGTGTTTTATACTAATTGGACGAGTTGTCAATCAAGATGCTAATATTTCCATTTCCGGAAACGAATTGGGAATAAGGCATTTTTACTAATAATTCAACTTAACATATTTAATTGTATTGTTTCTTCTATTAATTATGATCACAAACTTATCAAATTCTAAATGAAAATGATAAAAATATTATTATCTACATTAATAGTACAAATATAAACATATGACTTTAAATTAATTGCGACTCTGTGTTCAATTAAAGTCACGCATTTCATGCATCACGCAACATATATTATAAGCATCAGTCCAAACATCATCACCATCATATTCATTATTGTCTTATTAATAAAAGCACGAGACTTTTTCTTATATGATCAATTAACAATCACCACGATGATGATCACATCATTGTGATGTGATCATCAACGCCATTAAATATTTCCTATGCTGTATGATTGTTTGTATACATTTGTTTAATGGTCACAAAAAAATATAGAATTGAAATTAATTTATAATATTGACAGTGTTAATAAATTTAAAATTTTTATATGTAGTTAACAAAAAAATTAGAAAAAATTATATATATTTCTTTTCCTCTGTATAAAATTCAATCAAAACCTATGCATGCACGTCATTTGGCCATTACATACAATATCCCAGCAAAATTATCGGTTTTCTTTGAGATATTTTACCTTTAATGACGTTTATATTGCCATAATTGCCTTAAAATCAACGGGATAAATTACCTCAAATTATAACGAGTTGTGGTATTAAATCCGTGGAAACTATTCAAATTTTCAAATATGTATGTATATTCATATATGAACAATTATGGTTCAACCATTCATGAGCATGATTTTTTATTTTTTCAATTCGTTGACACTGAATTGTTTTGTTGATGGTTTCTGACAAAAAAAAAATTAGGTCGATAGTGTTTTTTATGTCAAAAGGTGTTACACCAAGGACCCTATAAACCAGGATGAACAAACTACCAAATTTTTAGCCACCCATTATGCCATGATGCCAAATGGTGCGACTACAAAAAAATTCTTAGTCGAGACAACGAAATTCATAGCCGATTTATAGAAAAACTTAGCCTCTATCAAGGGTTATACCAATTCAAACATGTATTCATTCACATCACAATCACAGTACTTGCGCTACAAGCCTTGCTAGAGGCTAAGTTTTTCTGTAAAGCGGATAAGAATTTTATGGTCTCGACTAAGAATTTTTTTGTAGTCGCACCATTTGGCATCATGGGTGGCTAAAAATTTGGTAGTTTGTTCATCCTAGTTTATAGGGTCCTTGGTTACACCCCAATTTTAAGAATTCCTTAAGAATAAAAAGTTTTAAAAATGCGTAATATTTGGCAAAAATTTTGGTCGTTCATTGTGAAACATTGGTACAATATTTTTCCATTTTGTCCACCTTTCTGGCAATATATGGATTGAACTCGAAAATAACTGCTGATTTTTTGAGACAAAGAACGAATCAATCGGATACTCTGTTCTGAAGTGTAGAGTGTTCTGGACTAAACGGCGGGTGAGGAAAAACTTCCCAACCACTATTTTCTAAACAGATTTAACCCGTCTTGCAACATGTGGCCAAGCGTTGTCATAAAGGAATATTACAGTTTCATGTCTGGTCGCATATTCTGGGCGTTATTCGGCCAAACGAACCAATTATGTTTGGTACAGGTCACCTAAAATTATCTTCAGAAATGATTTGATACGTTCAAGCAGCATTTTGAACATGAAAAATCATTTTTCAACGTTTGTTTACTTTGGGATAAATCCTGCTGCTTGCAAACGTTTTGAAATTGCTAATTAAGTGACTCCTAAAGATGTTGCAAGTTCTCTTGAGTTTTACAGCAATCCTCATCAAGTTATACCTCTAAATCATCACCACACAAACTTTTTTTTGTTGATCTGGATGCTCTTTGTCTTCCGTGTCAAAATCAGCACTAATGAGGCGCACAAACCATCTCTCGCACGTTGAAATCGATGGAACATATTCAGGATAATCTTTGTTGAGCAATCGATGTGCTTCAGCTGGAATTTTTTCAATATTAAAAAAGTAAAGGAAAACATCCAGCTAATGATGCTTTGTTGGTACAAAATTCGACATTTCCGAAACAAAAAAAAACTTTGTTTTTTTAACTATTTCGTCCGAATGTCCATATAAGTTATTAAAGACACACAAGTGGAAAAGTTAAGCCATCTGTTGTAAATTTCGCTTTTTTAAGTTAAAAACCCATTAAAAAAACCATAGATAGTTAATTTAGTGTTTGAATTTGTGAAAACCTTAATATTAACGCAAATATGGCTATATTTCGGACTCTTATACTGCAATAGTAAAATCTTCAACAAAAAAAGTATACAACAGATAAAAAAAAAAGTATATAAAATTTAATTTTAGGTTTATTTGGTGTGACATTTTTTTCAAGAAAACAAAAACCAAAACATTAGCCGCCATATTACTTACTGAGGTAGCGTTCAGCATCATCATGAATAGTTGACTTTTGAACTATTAAAAAATAAATCAAGTTGCATGTTATTCTCACTTTTAATAGGAGACCTCAATGAAGCACATATCATAAAAACAGATAGAGAAAGTTGGTCTTAATTTTTTGGGATTTTACTAAAATTTAGTATATTTTTTACTTAAACTTAGAATAAATTTGTTGTTAAATTTAGTAAAAATATCTTATAAACTAGTAAATTTCTAATAAATTTTAAGACGCTTGAACTTGTGCTAATGCAGAATAATCTTACTATTTGGTTTAGAATTCACTCATAATATACAAAAATACACACACACACAGAAATTTTGCTTATTGATATTTATCAATTTAAAATTGCCATTCGAAGTATTTTAGTTTCCCTCATATGTAAGTAATCAATTTCATTATTTTTTACTTGAATATTATCGAAAATATTTATAATATTTAAATATTTTCAATTCGAAATTTATTACCCAAAAATCCGGCAACTGTTCTTTACTGGTCCCCAAAAATCGCCATTATGTTTTTTTTTTTTTCTAAAAAAATCATACTTTTGCAATTACTTTAAAATATTAGGTACCAAAGTTTATCATTTAAATAGTTTCTGAATCAAAATTACCTGATTCAAACTCAAATAGTTCTTCGACCCGAATAATCGATTACAATAAGTCGATTAAACGAGCCTTCAAAAATAAAGTAAATTATTTTTAGCTAGATTAATACATGTAAATCGATCGGGCAATAGATCTCACTAGAACCCTTAGTCTTAGAAAGGCTTGAGCAGAGCTTAAACAAAATATGTACATATTGCTCCATTCTTGCCTTTTTAGCAACCAAACAAGCACTATGATGTTACTTAAGCTATAAAATAATTAAAGAATATTGATTTCAATTAAAAAATTTTGTTTTCTTTAAAATAATTTCGTTAAAAATTTCATAAAAAAAATTATAAAAATAGAATTTTGAAACTTATTTGATTTAAGTTGAGTAGCAAAAAAATGTTGTTGTTAAAAACCTTAATTAGAAACAGGCTGGTTTGTCAAAAATATTTAAGAATTCACTTATTTGCATCATTGAGATAGGTACCCGTATAAAAAAGATTAGATCTGACCAGATCTCATTAGATCTAATTATACCAGATATAATTAGATATCAAAATTGGGGACAAATTTGAGATCTAATTTGATCTGTTCAAATCTAGACAGATCACCATATATAATCAGATCATATTTAATCTAGACATATAATATATAATCAGATGCACTAAAATCATCTTTATTTATATATACATTTGGTGCTGTTGAAAACGGATTAACTGGCTAAAATTAGGTATTAGATCTGTTATCATATATGGCACCAGATATAATCATATATGACCAGATATGTTCATATGTAACCAAAGAAATTATAAAATTTTCCAGATCTCTCTAGATATGAACAGATCTGACACTAGATCTGATCAGATATGGTTATAAAGTGTTTTACATATACCATATCTTAAAATATCTGATAAAGTCTAGCACCAGATCTAATAAGATTCAACCATATATAATTATATCTAAACAGATCTGATCGGGTGTAATGTTTTTTACACGGGTACTGGTGACAAAGACTAGTCACTTTAACATGAGCTTGTCCTAGGAGGGGTGAATTGCCCCCTGTGACATGTCAAAGGAATAGTCTAAAAGATCATGTCACTCAATCAACCCTACAGAACATATCACAGGACTCGTATTCAGAAACTCATCAGAGGCTTTTAAACCGAGAATGTGGTATGTTTTTTAAGAACCGGTACTGTTTTCACCTAACACGGGACTAGTACTTTCAGACCTAATACGTGATAGGGAGTTTTTAACTACGACAGTACTTTTACTTTCCGACCCATTACGGGATATGGACTTTTAAACTGTTCACGTGGTAGGTAGTTTAGGAACCGGTCCTCATTTAACCTATCACGTGATATATATTTTCGGAACCGGTCCTGTTTTCCCTTATCACGGATCAGGTCCCAATTCTCAGCTTACCCCTTTTCCCCGCAGGGATGTTATGACTGGGTAACACCTAGGGTGCTGAATGTGAACTTGGATAAGACCGAAGTTTGCCTGTTTAATAGGAAAAGGAGGCGGGTTATGATTACCACTCCTGTTAATCGGGGTTGGAACATTGTAATTAAGGATAGTATCAAGTACCTGGAAATTTTTCTGGATAGAAAACTCTACTGGGGCGACCATATCGGGAGTAGAATTACCAAAGCTTACCGTTTATGGGCAATGTGCAGAATATTAATAGGCTTTTAATTGGTATTTAACTCAAGAATGAACCACCGGCTTTACACAAGTATCGTCAGATCGATAATGACATAAGTCGTTATTGTGAGGCGGCAATGTAATGTGGGGAAACTCCATAAGATTCAGCGGCTATGTTGTCTGAGCATTAGCGACACGATTAGATGGACATCTGCAGGGACACTGAAGACGATATTCCTCATCGGACCGATAGATGTTTAGGTTAAGTATGAGGCTGCACTTGCGACTTATAGAATGATGGTGGTCGGGGAGTGGTCTTTTGGAGTCCTTCGTACCCAGCGTCAGAGAGACCTGGGCAGACTGCAATTTTCTCATTCCTGACAGAAAGCGGTGAAGGGATGAAAATATTTTGGATGATACCAATGAAATTTATTTCTACAACTGATTGCTTTAAACTGAACGGCTTCGGGACCACAACACCATTTTCATGCGGAGGTTGTGGCTATTACGGAGTGCATTTGGTTTTAAACTGCGACTAATGCAGTCATCTTCACTGATAGTTAGGCTGCGGTTAGGGCTCTGTCAGTGGAATATGTGAAATCGAAGACGGGTTTGAACTACAAGAGAGCGATAAACGCTTATTTTGACAGGGGACGTCTGAGGTTGATAGGGGTATCCAGACACTATTAAGTGGAGGGGAAAATTGATATAATAAATATGTACTTAGAGTGAAAATGGATGCAAACATTTTTTAAACGCAGTTTGATTTAAATGTATGTTAAGTTACACACTGTACGTATGATAATTATTAAGTTGCAGAATTATATATTCATCATACGTACATTGACTTTTGCTTTGTATGAAAAAAAACAGACGTATTTATACAGAAAATATTCTTATAACAAAATCTCATAAAAAACAAATTTTTTTTTTAATATTTTGTTCTAATATTTGATTTTACATTGAATGTGGTGTGAAATGTTAGCTGCCATAGTGTAGAAATTTAGCTTTGAAGAATTTTAGATGAATGAATGAAAAACATTTTAACTAAATTGTTTACATCATAGATAGAATTCACATTGTCGTTGGGATATCTGATTGAAGTGGGTCATCACATGCAGATGGAGCCATCAAATAAATAATCGCTTTTATTTAGCACCTAAAATACTATAGGTCGTTTTTTAACCTTCGAAGGAGGCTAAATGGAGTGCGTTTGCTATTTGTGCAATTATTCGAATTACACCAATTAAATTGTAATTAATAATTAATTCAAACCAGTCATTGCTAAATAAAGGAAAATATTATTTTGTACCGCTTAAATATACGATAAATCAAACCATTTATTTGTGTGTTTTATTTTATTTTTATTTTTTTTTTGTAAAAGACAAAACATGTTGGTGGTGTTTATTAAATTTCTTTACAGTCCACATAAGTTGATCCAGCCAATACCCTTCACACAACTCTATTGGACTAAAAAATATTGATATTTAATTTGTTTAAATTTATTCATTTTAGAATTAGCCACATAAATCTTTATAAACTAATTTTGTATGCCTGATTTCAATTGTAAGCCAAAGCCCGAAGCCCAATTGCCTGAATTTAAATAGAACCCAAATGATCGTCATTAATGGCGGCGCCGGCTATACAGATATAATCAACAAACGGTACAAATCTTAAGGCCAAATAAACATTTACACATAAAACTAAAACATAACAAAAGGTTATCGGGTGTATATTTGTTGGCCAATATTCATGCAAATATCTTTAATCTTGCAATTTTTAGTTCGATTAACATTCACAACCCAAACTGCAAACATATATTTGCGATCTCACAGGTTGATTACGAAGGGTGGTTAAATTTTAATTAAACACAAATTATTTAGGAAATTATTGTCATTTCTCTTTATTATGATAATATGGTATGGTTCAATTATGTATGAACAAAATATCGGGCAAATGGCAGCCGCAACCTCGGCGGCACACCTCCATCCGATGGTCCAAATTTTTGATGACGCTGAGGCATAATTGAGGTTCTATGCCGTTAATGTGCCGAATTATCTCATCCTTTAGTTCTTGAATTGTTCCTGGCTTATCGACGTACACCTTTTCTTTCAAATAACCCCAAAGAAAGAAGTCCAACGGTGTCAAATCACATGATCTTGGCGGCCAATTGTCATCGCCACCACGTGAAATAACAGGGCCATTGAATTTGTCGCGTAAAAGAGCCATTTTTTAGTTAGCTGTGTGGCTAGTGGCACCGTCCATATCCTTAATTGATGGCTTCAAGAATTCCTTTATGATCTCGCGATAGCGAACACCGACGGGGAATCGAGGTTGACGGCTATTCTGCCACACTTTCGCGAACAACAGCAATGTTTTCCCCAGAACGAACTTGGCGAGCATGCACAAGTGTTTCCTTATTTCCTACAGACCCGATTTGCAGAAATATGTGCACAATTATTCTGATTGTGGGCACATTTGGTCAGTTATGTTGACCAAAAAAATCACAAAGAGCATTTTTATTTGAACGCCCATTTTCATAATAAGCCTGAATAACTTTAACGCGTTGCTCGATTGTGTATCTTTCTATGGTTCAAACTGAGTAAGTCTGAAATTGAGAAATGTCAAATGAAATGCAGAAAAAAACTTGACGTTTAGGTGTGGTTCACATTCAACATCGGCCCTTAAAATTTAACCATGTATTACATGGACACACAGACGATCATCGTCAAATCGGATCAGGAAGTGAATCTAAGTCTCACGCCGATATTTTTAGTAGTTACAATCATCGACACAAGCTCAGTATACCCTGACCTTACCTGTATAGGGTATAATAATACAAAATATTCATACTGACATATGCACGATATTTTTGTATGTTGTATGGAGCAACTTGTCAAACTGATAATGTTATATATTTTTTGGACATTTCTAATTGATAACGAATGAATAAATTCTATCTTATCCATTAGACGGGAATAATTTATTCTACGAAAAGATATTATTTAAATTAAAATGTTTTTGTCTTCAAACCACTCATGTCTCAAACAAGTGTTTGCAGTTTTTAACACTATAATGTTTTAACGATAATTGTGATGATACTGACGAAAATCGTTACCATAACAACTTGTTTATTTATGGTATTAATTGGCAAAATTTTGTACAATATTATAAAATATACGCTCATAGAAAAAACATGATATTCAATGATGCTTTTGGTAGATATTGGAATTTTTAAAAGCAGGATATTGATGAATTTCCATTAAACAACAACATACACATAATTCGCGGAAATTCGTCTTTGTGCCGTGTTTTTTAATTACAAAGTAAGTATTTTTAACCACAGTTTTATAATACAATAAAAAAATTTTAGTGAATTATTGCGACTGAATTCTTTTAACATTAATACAAATGTCCCTATTTAATTATTAGCGTTCTGGAACAACTGTAGTAGCATATTTTCGGGAACAAGTTTTTGTCCTTACAGCAACTGGAAACAGAAAATAATGTTTAGAAACAATTTTTACCAGACTAGAAAATGAATTCCGTTGAAATTTCACAGTAAATTCATCAGAGATGTAGCAAAATTCATTTGAAATTTTGTACCTACAACAAAATTTGAGAATACACATAACTTTTGATATAGAACTCTGAGATACTCTACATTATAAAGGACGTTAAAGTACTTTGATGTCCTAATCTGAAATCTCCATTAAACCGCTTTTCCTTGTTGTAGACCTTTTTTTGTTTAACCCTTGACCCAGGTATAAATACTTTATGGACAAAATTCTTTTATTTTTTGTGCATTTTCATTCCACAAAAGGTATTATGAATTTTTTTGATTGTAGGAAAAACAAAATACATAAAATTCCTCTGGAAGAATTATTCATTTTTCCTTATAAAAACAGGGTGTAAATGTAATAATGTAGGGTAATCTTAGAACCCCAGTAGAATCTTGAAAAATTGCATTTTTTTAAAGCCCAAAAATTTGCTTTTATTTATGTTTAGACTTATTAAAACTAAATATATCTAAGTGTCAAAATTACAAATCCATTGAGTGGTTCAAAAAATAATAGTTCAAAATTTTTAACAATTTTTTTTAAATGAATAGTATTAGTAGGATTTTAGATCATATAATCATATTCCTTTTTTATAAATTGTTTTATTGCAAAGGAATATGAAAATTTTTATTAGTATATTATAGAGAATAAAAATTAAAAAATTCCACAGAGTCAACAGGATAGAATACTTAGTACTTTCGGTTGTCGCTACACAACTTCCTCGGTAAAATGTTTGTCCTAATTCATATTAAACCCACAACATATTCTATGTTGATTGTTAATGATTAGACAATATTTTGAATTATATTTTGCACCGTAAACATGTGTTTAAATTAATTAAATTTCAATGTATTGTTGATGAATAGTATTAGTAGGATTTTAGATCATATAATCATATTCCTTTTTTGTTATAAATTCTTTTTATTGCAAAGAAACATGAAAATTTTTATTAGTAAATTATAGAGAATAAAAATTGAAAAATACCACAGAGCCAGAAGGATTTTTAAATAAATAAAAGGGCCAAATTGCTAAAGATTGATTTTACAAAGCCTTTTGGTCAAAATACATTCAAATAGTTATATTACACTCACAATATGTTTTTCGATACACTCACCAAAAAAAGTCTGTAATGGTAACTGAAAATTTTGCTGTTATATTTTGCTAATCTTAACAACACATGTCTGCTGACGTGTATAACAATGAAGTTAGTAGAAACAATTTGTAACCGCTACTAAATTTTAGTAAACTTTAAAGCAGTGGAATTTAAAATCGATCTGCTAAAATCAGCAAAAAAAAATTACTAAATATTATGAATATTTGTTCAAAATTACAATTTTTTTTATCGAGCATCAAAATTTTTTTATTGTATATATTTTTTCAAAAAATATTTTAAACAAAATTAAAAAAAAAATCAAAGGCTTAAAAACTGTAAAAACATAAACGAATTTATTATTTTGTTTTAATTTTTTTAACTTCTGTTTTGAAAAATATTTTAGTCAATTTTTTTAGTTTTAAGGCCAAATTTTAATTGATTTTATGGCTGAACTTAAATAAGTTTTTAGTGCTATTTTAAGTTGATGTCCTATTTTTTAGACATAAGTCAGTATCTTCACTTCCGATCACATTTTTTTATCTAAGTAACATTTTTAAAATTAGTAAATTTTTTTGCTAATTTTAGCAAATCGGTTTTCAAAAATTTGCAAAAAAAAATTCTGAAATTAGCAACAAAAATTTGTAAATATTCTGTAAAAATTCTATAATTTGTAATATGGGAATAGCAAAAATATTTGCTAAAAATAGTTTTTTTTACAAATTTTTCTACTAACTTTTCTTTCTGCGTGTACTAACTTTAGTTTATTTAACAAGTAATACGTAGAGTTTTGTTTTCAAATGAAGAATCAGTACTAGTTGGAATTTTCTGTTGTCTCTTTCGAAAAATAGAAATTAAAATAATTTGTTTGTTTAAATACAAAATTATTTAAATTCAAATTACAAGAAATTGTTCAAATATACACAGAATAAAATTACAAAAATCTGTTTCTAATATTGAAAGAAAGATGTTTCATAGAACATTTTTGTAAATACAAAATAAAAACAATTTTTTCTAAATTTTCAAAGAATTTTTATATGAAAAGTTACAATTTTTAACGAAATAATATTGTAAGTGTAACGAAATAATAGTGTGAGTCATACTGATGACATTCTAAATCATTGTCATTTGTTCTGTTTTCTATATATTTATTCTTATAATCTCTATAAAATTTTTATTTTTATTTATAATAATAATCATATAATTAGAAATTATATCCTAATACCCTAAACGAGCACTAGCAACAAAGGCTATCGACTCGTTGTAGCGAAAACAGACCAGAGCCTCTGGTGAAAATTAAACCCACGACTGATAAGCTACAACTCTAAAAATTTATAAATAAACAAACTAACTAACTACTTACTGTCATTTAAAAGTTTATTTTAAGGTGGAAGTCAAAAGTTGTTTTATTGTACTCTTATAAAAAATCTTATTTTATTTTCAAGTAAAACCTTTTAAAAGTATTTTTTATTGAAGGGCACAGAGAAAAATAGAGTGCCGACCGAATTAAAAAATATATTTTGGTTGAGACGACCTATAAATTCGGTTAGCACAACTAAATTCAAATGCTATTGCTAAATATTTTAGGTATAGCAACCAAAACCAAATTTTGTTGTGGAAACCTACATTCAGTTGTTCTAACTGATTTTAGTCGCAGTAACCAAATTTCAGTTGGAAACTGACAAAAATTGTTCCTGTGTATGACTTGCTGGAGCATAATTTTAATAAGTTCAAACTTTTCAAAGTTATAATTTCGTTTACTACCAAACAACAAATTTTAAAAAAAGAGCTAAAATTTAGGAGAACATTTTTGAATTGCACAAAACTTCTATTGTCAAAAAGATTAATAACCTGCGGGAAAAAGACCTATCCTAGTACACGTCACGTGACAGGTTCATTGTGACCGGTCACTTCAATATGGGCTTGTATTAGGAATGGGTCAATTGCCAACTGTGACATGTCACGGGACTGGTCTAAAAGAACATGTCACACAACTAACCCCAACATTTCATGGCCTTTAAATTGGTCACGTGGGAGATTCTTTAAGAACCGGTCCTTTTAATCACATATCACGGGACAGGTTCCAATTGTCTTTTTCCCGCAGGGTATACACACCAGAGAACTGCATTTGCTGATTGCAAAACGTTCATACGCAATCAACACAAGAATAAATTGTGTTTGCGTTCAAACGCGGAATATACTCCAACACACATATTTGTTGATGATTTTAAATCAATCAAACGATGTGCAAATTGTTTTGTCACTGGTTTATAATCATCTGCCGTTGTTAAACCATTGTTTTATTCTGTTCATTCGAGCCAACAATAATTATTTTGATGTAGAATAAATCAGAAAAAACAACAAACAACGTGTATGAGTGTAATCATAATTAAAACAAAATAGTTTCTTATCTATAAAATGGGGGTGGTTTTGTAAAAAAAACATATTTCATAAACGTTATATGTATATTAGGGTGGGTCTAAAATATGTTTTTTTATAATTTTCATTAGGAATACCAAAAATATTGTTCTTTGTGAACATTTTTTTTTTTTAATTTAGGTCGACATCTCAGGCTCGCCCAATCCGGTTAAAGTTAAATATTGCCTAATTTTCCAATCAAAATAGATGAAAAAAAAAATTAGACAATATTTAAATTTTTCCAGATTAGGCAAGCCTGAGATATCGACCTAAATTTTTTTTCCAAAAAAATATTTATATTTCACAAATAAGAATATTTTTATTACCAATAAAAATTATAAAAAAGCGGATTTTAGACCCACCCTAATATACATATAACATTTATAAAATGTTTTTCTACAAAACCACCCCCTTATAAAATGTGTTTCTATTTTGTTTTAATTATGAATTAACTCATACGCATTGTTTGTTGTTTTTTCTGATATATTCAACGCTGACTTTTTGTTAAGTGATTACATTTGCATAAAACATAAACGACAGATGATTCACACTGATTCCCATTACGCGTTCAGTAACATGATGCTGATTTTATTCTACAGTGAATTTTGTTGAATTATTAAAAGTGAACAAGAATTTTTGTGTATGATTAAATCAAGAAAAAGTTGATTTTGCAGTTCTCTGATACACACACAGAATAAATTGTTGCAATACAATTTACTAGGTGGCCCCCTAAAAGCAATATGCGTATTCAAAAGTTTTATTGACTACAAAAATCTTTGAAATTTGTTTTAATTCGACTTAAGTGCTTTTTTAAAATTCCAAAGATATTCACTTGCCAACTTTTCAAACACTCTATACACAGGGTTTAAGACCTCTGAACATGTCTGACAACATAATCCTTTCAAGCAGTCCTCAGGTTCCTCCCAATGATTCATCTAAGGAATGATTCTTTAAAAGTTGTCAGTCTTTTTTGTTTTATTCTGAACAAACACTTTATAAAGCAATGCATTAGACATAATTTGATATATCACAAAAGCCAGCTCTTCTATTCTTATAGATGCAAGAAATGCATTAAACGATTAATCAAATAATCGTAATTTTTTTCGTATAATCGAATTGGTTATTCAATTAATTAATTTAATTTAAGGGTTGACTGAACTGTAAACACTACTTAAAGCTATTCACTGTTAATTATAAAATAATAATAGGGTTAAAAAATAACAAAAACTTCAAAAGAAATTATAAATATTTTATCCCTAAACAACCCCTTAGATTTTGTTGTCATCCCTAACAAATCCTCGGACCATCAAATGGAAATTTTTATTCCCATTCACAAAATAAATGCCCAATTTGAGTATAAATCCTCTAAGCTGACAACACTATATTACTAAATTAAATTAGTTATAAAATATAAACTATAAACCAAATGTAAATTGTATACACTCTAAAAAGTGTTTTGAAATTTTCAACGTATTGTGTGTAACTTTTTATTTTTTTTAAATCGCAAATAGTGCTTTAAATTGAGCACAAAATGTATGAAAAATTATTTAGAGCATTTTTATATTATTTAGAGCAAATTTTATATTAAAATTACAATAATTTAGAGGAAATTTTTATTATATTTTAATTTTTACACATTTGTGTCTAATTCTAACATAGTTTGTGTTTGGCTTAAATTTGTCAAAAAATTATTGATTATTTAAAAAATATATACAGACACAAATGTAAATAATAAGGGTTATAAAATAAGTCCAAATGAGATAATGTTCTAAATCTAAACAAAAATTTTCTTAAAGAAATTGACATGGAATTAGTTACTTTTTTATATTTTGGCTTTTCATACTTATTTTTTAGTTTATAAATTCTTATTTTTTATTAACAAAAAATAATTTTCTTAACTTTTAAAAAAACATTAACCCAAAACTAGAAAGAAAAATATTTCACTATTTTTTTTTCTTGTTTAGGAAAATTTGCAGCATATTAAATAGAGTATTCAAAAAACCGGCCTTTTGAAAAAACCGGTTTCGGTTTTCTTCGAAAAATAGAATTTAAAAAAAAACGGTTTCGGGTTTTGCAGAAAAAACCGGTCAACCGGTTTTTCGGTTTTTTTTTTAAATTTGAATAAAAAGCTTATATAATATATATATATATATATATATATATATATATACATACCCAGCAAAATATGAGCTGAGGAAGAAGTAGTTAAACACTACATCTACTGAACCCGAAGTTGTGAAAATTTCGGTGAATCATTAATGATTTTAACATTGGTGTGTCATTGGGAGGAAGTAGTTTGTTTCGGTGCTATGAAAAATGGTCAGATGTACTTTTTTATTAGTTTACGGAAGTTGTTTAATATAGGGACTACAAAATAAAAATTGGTAGTGGCTTTATTTTAAAGTTAAAAATGTGATTTTGAACACGTCAAGAATTATTATTCCGACCAGGACAAAGTATATATTACTATAATTATAAATTGTTATAAATAAATATTAAAATTATAAAATGTCTATGTTTTTCAATGAAATCATTACAAAAAATTGTTTTCTTATGACTTCATAAATAGGGGTTAATATCAACATTTTGGAATTTGTTTAAAATGACTTCTTACAAATCAAAAAATTTGCACTATTAACTTCTTTGGATGTTCTGAAAAAGGGATTCGTAAAGAATAACATCCATTTTATTTTGCTGGGTATATATTCATTTTAATTTAATTTTTTTTTTATTGTATTTCATTTCAACAAAAAATTAACATAAAACCAATATTTTTTATAATAATATCTTAAAAATTAATAAGATAAAATACGAATATATATCAAATGAATAGAGATCATTAAGTTTGTAAATTGAACGTTTAAAACGTTTGGCATTAAATAAGTTTTTTCAATATTACCCAGTAAAAAAAAAGTAGCAAAAGAAGAGAAAAAGAAGCAGTGATTTTGATTCCGGTGTTGTGAAAATTTGGATCGGAACCAATGATTTTTACATAGGGGTGTCATGGGGTGGAAGTTTTCTTTTATGATCCTTATTCATTGTATCTAAAGCCCTTCTTATAGTTTAGTGAAAAATAAAATCTTTTGTTCTTCCCAAATAAATTTTGAATTTGTAATTTAGATTTCTACAGGACATAAGTAATCGAGCCTTAGCCTCAGTTTTACAATCTCCCGTAAGCTTCTACCTGGGAATTTAACTGACACATTTGTTGTTGTTGTTTCCTATACAAAGTTTGAGTTTTACTGTTCGTTAAATTTTAGCAGGAAATTCAGCAATCGGGGCTTATTTATCTCTATACGAAATGCTTGCAACTTTTACTACAATAAATTTTTTACTTTTTGTGGCGTAATAGACTTGAAAAGTGTTTAATTTCATTAAAAATCACATTTTTATAAGTTGTGAAAAAGAACTTCTTTATACAAGAGAAAAATCAGAACTAAACGATACTTTAGAATCAATGAAAAATTAATTCCTTAAGAATCACTTCCATTTATTTTTGCTGGGTACATTTTAAACATGTATAAATACAATCTAATTTTCCGTTCTAAAATAATATTTTAGAAATAATATGCAATTTAAATGTTTTTTTTGTTTGCTTTTGATAAAGTTAAAAGTGGAAAATACTCTTTCACTAATAGTAGATGTTGGACAAATAGTCAAAATACAATTATATTAATTGTCCAACTTTTCAGTTCTTTTGTCGCATTTATCAAGATATATGAAATCATCATATAATGATAAATGATTGTGTACAGTCTCCTTTTTAGGATTTTGAATACTGTTTATTGTGTTATTAAGATCAGCAATTAAACTATTTGAATTTGGAATATGCAAAGTTAAGTCTTCATTGGCATCTATTAGACTTACATCCAAATCTTTATAACCAAACAAACGATTATAAAAGTGTTCGGAAAAAATAAAAGTGACCAAGTAACCCAGTTGGTGACGCAATTAAAAAAAAACGGTTAACCGAACAAAAAAGACGGGTTATCGGTTTTCTTCGAATTTAAAAAATATTCGAAGCCGATCGGTTTTTAAAAATAAAGAAACCGGTTAACCGGTTTTCGGTTTCGGTTTTTTAATACTCTAATATTAAAGCAAATTTTGTTTATTTTAAAGAAAAACTCCTAGATTTTTATTTTAGGAGAGTTTAAACTTAATTTTAATTCATACAAATTTCTGAGTGTAGTTCTGAGCCCAGAGAAAACAGATTCGTTGTGACAATTTAATAGTTTGTTAATTAAATAGTTCTGTTTTTCTCTGTGTATTATTAATATATTCTAAAATATTTATTATAGAAAAGAAACATACCCATTATATTGCAGTGAAAATGTATCATATATAATATAATATTGTAAGTAGTGTAAATTTGCTTCACTATTTCACTATTTTTAAATTAAAAATATTCCGAAAAAAATTCACAACCTTTACCACTTGCTTATAGTTTTCACATATGAATTATTGATTTTTGTTGTACACGGTAATTGAAACTTTGTATATCCTTTTAAGTTAATATAATTTGTTTTTTTTTCTAGTTTATTTCATCAAATATTTATAAATAAAAAACATACATTCAACTAAGCAACGATACAGACATTAGTTTCCAACAAACGGAAGTTCAAGGATTCCGGCAAATAAAACATTAAAAAAAAAAAACAAAATAAATAAAACAACAAATATCGATTATAACACCACGACCGACAAAATCAATATGAACTTGTTGCTAAAGAAAACATGTTGATTTATGGTTACACAAATAGTAACCAAAATATTAATTCATTTAATGATAAATACACAAAACTCGTATTTCTGTTCTATTGAAAGTAAATTGGAAAGACTAATTAATCCTCTTTTGCAGTTATTGAATTAAGTTGAATATATCTTTATTTATTTTTAATACCACCGTGCAAGTGAGCGACTAATGTTTAACTATGTATTATTCTTATTTGTTTTGCACGTAGTATGTGCCGTGGTCTTACTATGTATGTATTTTGTCTTTCTATTAGCTTGGTTGTATGTTTTTGTATATGAACAGTACCTAACCAAATATATATGTTTGATCAATTTCGAGTGGCTCTACAAAAATTTGTTAATTAAAACTTTTATCTATGATATTTTTATATAAAGTAAAGTAAATTGTTTTTGTCGTGAGAATAAAAAAATCACTCTAATTTAAGTGTCACCAAACCGTAATTTAAATTGTAACATTAAAAAAAAAGGCTTAAAAACAAGTAAAAAAAAAGGCTTGAATTCGGCTGTGTCAAATCTTTGAATTCCCTCCACCAATATCCTAAAAAAATGTTATCTACTGTTTTTGATACAAATAATGTAAAAAACTTTTGAAGTAAAATTATGGAGGTGAAAAAAATTTTTTGTGGTGAAAAAATATTTTAGTGGTGATAAAAATTTTTTGAAGTGAAAAATATTTGAGGTGAATACAATATATTATTAATTTTTATGAGACTGATGAAAAACTATGAGAAAACATATCTTGTACCGTTCGCTTCAATGAAATTGTACTTAAAATTGCATAAGGATCACGAATATATATACTTTATGGGGTCTTAGACCTATATTTCGAGATGTTACAAAAGGAATGACAAACTTATATATACCCTTACCATATATGGTGGAGGGTATAACAAAATCGAAATCACTTGAAAAATTATTGTAATGGGTGGTCCAACCATAATGCAAAACGTTAATTTTAAATAAAACTTAAAGTTTTCAGAGAATTATCTTAATATTTTTTTATTATCATAGAATGATCTATGACAATTATGTGCCAAACAAATTATCGGCCAAATTCTGGCTAAGGCTTCGGTGGTATACTTCTATCCGATAGTCCATGTTTTAAATGACTCTGATACATAATTGAGGTTCAATGTCGTAATGTGCAGATTTATATCATCCTTTAGCTCTTGAATTATTCTTGGCTTATTGACGTGCACATTTTCTTTTAAATATCACCAAAGAAAGAAGTCCAACGGTGTTAAATCACATGATCGTGACGTCCATTTAACATCGCCACGACGTGAGATAACACGGCCATTGAATTTCTCGCGCAAAAGAGCCATTGTTTCGTTGGCTGTGTGGCAAGTGGCACCATCCTGTTGAAACAGGGCGAGCATGCACTGGTGATTTTGCATTTCCTACAGACCCGGTTTGCTGAAATTTGCACACAATTTTCCCGATTTGGTCGATTATGCTGACCAACAAATCACAAACTGCACGAAATGCATTTTGATTTAAATATAATTTAACATGCTTAGTCTTGTGGCATTATTACTGGTGTAAAGATGGAGAGTGTGTGAAATAATAAGTGGATTTTTATTATTCCCTGCACCATATATGGTGACGGTGTATATCAATCTGTCATTTTCAGTAGAAATATAGATCTAAGAGCCCATGATCGTTATGAAATTTTAAGCCGATCTAGCGATGCCCAGCTTCTTGTTTTTGAAATAGCGATTACCAATCGCTTAGAGTTGAATAATATTTTAAGTTAACTTGAAATATTTTAACCAAAAAAAAATTCACCACTAACATTTTTTTTACAACAAAATTTTTTTTTACCTCAGGAATTTTTTTTCATCACAAAAATTATTTTCACAACTCAAAATTTGTCCACTTCAAACATTTTTTTTTCACCTTCCTAAATTTTTTTACATATATTGTATCAAAACTTTGTGGAGGACGGGGAGATGACAAAATTTGTACTTAACTACTTTTAGTGGCACTATTAAAGCCTTAACAGTACTTTTCCTTTGTTTCATTCAGAAC
The DNA here is from genome assembly GCA_949748255.1 of Eustalomyia histrio. Lineage (NCBI taxonomy): Eukaryota > Metazoa > Arthropoda > Insecta > Diptera > Anthomyiidae > Eustalomyia > Eustalomyia histrio. Next base: position 80,569,390 of record OX456524.1, read on the forward strand.
TATGCCAAATGTGCCCTTTTAAATTTTTTTCTATATAACAATTTTTGTGATATAATTTCTTGGAAATGTAGTTTTGTAGAAAATAATGTTTTCAGTTATTTTATAGTTGATACTATAGTACATTTTGTGCCACAATTTAGAACCTCAAATGTACTTTTGTAATTAAAAAAGATAAATATATAAATGTATATACCATATACAAGTTTTCAATTACCATAACATGACAGATATCGGAGATATTTATGTATTTGTGGGTTTTAAAGTAGTTTCACCCACAGCAGGGGAAGCTTTAGGAATATGTACCTAGTTTTATTTCAAAATGGTAACAGACCCAAAAGTTTGCATATGATGTAGTTACCTGCACAAAATAAATTTTGTTGTGATTTTTAGCGGTTAATTGACTTCTATTGGATCCAGTAATTCCCAACGAAAACATATGTTTAGGTTTGCTTATAAAAACGCTTTGCAATATATTGTTTCTGATAAACTTTTAATTTTTATTTAGAATTGCTTTCTAATAAGGCGTGTGTTATAGTTTAGAAGTGAATAAAATTTTACTAGACCATAGGAATAGTAGAATTTTTTGCATCAGTTTCTTAAAGAAAATTAAAATCAAAACAAATAAATAAAATTGTTTCTATTTCAGAGAGAAAATTTGTTGACTATAGAAAAAATATTTTTACCATGCCACCTTTTTTACCGATTCGCGTACATGAAAATATGTCATTTTGTTTTGAGCCATTGTCTCTGAAAATGCTCAATATATTATTTTTGTTACCCGAAATACACCACAAAAGATCGAGTTGAACAATTTTATAACTCTTTAAAAAAAAGTGACGAAAAACTGTGTTTTTGAATTTTAAGGTCAGAATATCACAAAATCATTTTTGATGTAAGGGAATTTTGATTTCGAATTTAGAGCACCAAAGACATTTTAAAATGCATATTCCTTAATTATAGTCTTAAGTTTTGTTCTTGAAATTCTGGGTATTGAACAAGATTAAAATTTTAACATATTTTAGAAAATAATATGAGGATGTCGGTGCCGTGTGATAAAGAAATAGGCAATAAAGCCATATGGTCTTATTTCACACAGCATTGAGAAATAATGCCATATGGTTTATTTCCATCGGAGAAGTGATATAAAGTCATTATGGTATTATTGCACCTTTGATAATTTTCTGTGCAATATTTTTGTAGTGTATTTCATTTCTTTTAATTACAAAAATAAAAAATAGAACAAGTTCAGTTAACAAATGAAAATGTGTGCTTGGGAAGAAAAACCAAGGACCCTATAAACCAGGATGAACAAACTACTAAATTTTTAGACACCCATGATGCAATGATGCCAAATGGTGCGACTAAAAAAATTCTTAGTCGAGACCACGAAATTCTTTGCCGATTTACCGAAAAAATTTGCATCTATCAAGGGTGTGAAATAAGGCCATTTGGCTTTATTGCTTATGGCAATATCAAACTAAGATAAGAATATATCGATCCCATTGGCATTTTACGATAAAATGGCATGTGTTTTAAAAATATTTGCGCTTTTTGTATGCTTTGGAATGATTTTGTGTTTTAATAATTGTCTTATTTAAGAGAATGTACTTTATGTACTTCATGAAAAAATTTAATGGATTATATATAGTTTATTTGAATTTTATAGTTCAGATCTGAGGTCCAGATAAATAAAAAAAAAATCAAATAAAATTCAAATTTTATCATTATTTTCTTGTAAATTATCTAAAAATTAAAAAATATATATATTCAGTATTGTAATTTATGCGTTTTTACTTAAAAAACTTACGCTATAGATGGATCTTAATAGAGAATATTTGCCTAATAATACGAATATTATGCTTTGCAGAAAATGGGAAACAACAAAACTGTACATATGAGGGCTGTTCTCATATTTTTTTGGACATTTACTGTATTCCATATTTTTACACCTAATAATCTATAGCAATATCAAGGTTACTTAGTTGTCTGTAGCACTAGCATTTTTTGGCTCAAAAATAAAACAAATCGTATATGTATAATAAATAGAATTGACAAAATTTTATCATCTCGTGACTAAATATTGTGAATTGTGAGGGTGAGAATTAGTGTTGTTCAATGCGTTTGTTGTTATTGTACGTATTATTAGTATTAAGTTAGTTAAAGTTTAGACAAACAAAAAAATCTACACATTCTCCATTGTGTTGATAACATTATAAAATAATGAATTTGTTAACACTTCAATATAAAATTAATCGTTGCAAAAATGTACATAAAATACGCACGAGCGAAACTTTCTGTTTTTTTGGCGGATTTTAAACAAACTATACAATAAATTAATAAAAAATAATGAAAAAACAAATAACTCTATGATCGATATTTATTTTCATATCGAAAATTACAGCTGTGGACACAAAAATACATGTAGTGATTAATAAATGTTTTTAGTAGGCAATATTACAACAGACATTAACACTGGGTCTAAAGTAGATAATGATAGCAAGCAATTCACAAATTGACATCGTCTCAATTAAATATTTAATTAAAATCAAAATGAATATTTATTTGCACTTTGCATATCAGAGCGTGCATATAGAAATATCCACATCTCTTGTGCAAGTGCAGTTTGGTACACATGCGGACCACATAGGAAAATGTGTATGTACATATTGGAAATTACACAAAAAAATTTCAAAAACTCGCTGCAATTAAATAATAGGGGCTGAAATTAGAAAAAACAATTAATAAACAAGAATAAAAAAAATAAATCGCTAAAACTAAAAAAATCGGCAATATAGAAAAAATCGCTAAAATTGAAAAAAACCGTTAAAATTTTAAGAAATAGTTTAAATTCAAAGATATCACTCATATTAAAAGAATTTTTCAAAATTTAAAAAAATTTACATTATCGGCAAAAAAGTTAAAATTGAGAAAAAAATCTATCAAATTTAAAAAAATGATTAATAACGTTTTCTTTTCATACAAAAAATGTTGCCTTTTTTCTTGTGTATAGTAATGAAAAGCAACAGCGCGCATATTATATATCAAATCAAAGGTATTTAAGAGACCTATTTATGCCTGAAATTTCGTGAAATTTAACAAAATATCACATATATTAAACACATTTAAATAGGTCTTTATGCCGGCTTTAATTTTTATTTCTACCCGGGTAAAAAATAGAATAGATATGTCAGTATGCATTACCTTATATTTTGTTATATATAACTACATCTGGTTTTATATCGATCTTTATTTAAATTATTTATAATTTATATGATTATATAAAATAATAATTGGCTTAGACGGGATATTATATATTTATATATGATTTATACAGAACCATATATACACTTAAAAAAGTTTGTAAGTTAAAATAACTGAAAATATCATTTAAAAGAAATTATATTTCATTTAAAAACCGGTCTACTTAATTTTCATTTAAATTAAATGCTATTTGTTATTTATTTTTAAATGTTGATTAATCAACTGACACATCCGTAAGAAACAAACGATATAATCAGTTAAAATAAATGTCAAAATTTTACCCACCAATCCTTAAATAATAAATGTTTTTTTCATTTATTTGAAATTATTTCCGTTTTTGTATTTTTTGTTTTTTATTTAATATACTCGTACAATACAAAATGTATGTATGCATATGAAGCTATAAATACTTTTTGTGTGAATGTATTTGTATATGTATGTGTGTTTATGAAGTTCTTGTAATTTGAATTGAAAAATTTTGTATATATACAACCAATTTAAATAAAAAAACAAATTGAAATTTTTTGAATATTTTTTTTGAAACAGACTTGCTTGACAAAATTTAAATTTGTAATAACTGTTACGGACACAAATAAACCACAAGTTTCCGTTTTGTGGGTAAATTTTTATTAAATTTCAAACAAATGAAAAAAATGAATGAAACTGAAAAAAATCGGTAAATGATAGTAAATTATTTCGAATAAATGTATAAAAAAGTTAATATAGATATTTCTTTGAAAAATAAATGTATCTTCCTTTATTTTTAAATGGAACGGAAAACTTTTTTATTAAACTACAAACAGTTAACTACATAATATTCTGAGTGTACTTATAGATGGCTTATACACAACCATTTGTATTGATCCAATATTAGAAAAATAATAATATATGGGATATTATCAAATATATTTTTTGATATGTTATGAGATATAATTTTATATGGTTTAATGTATTTTCCAATATAAGAAAAATTTTTTGATACAGTTTAGCTTTGTCATTTAAGAATGTAATACATAATATCATTCATATGACTACCACGACTGGGCAATTTTTCTTCGAAAAAAAACAAGGAGACGCCGTAACCGTGTTACCGTGCCATGCTCAACGAATTTTTGTTTCCAAAAATTCAAGAGAATGACATGGACGACATTTGGTTTCAACAAGATGGAGCCACATGTCTCACAGCCAACGCAACCATCGATATTTTACGATATTCAATTGGCTGCCTCGAGCCCTTTGCATTATTTTCTGTGGGGACCATCAAGGATAAATGTTACGCAAACCATCCAGAGACAATTGAACATAAGGAGTTTCGAGCCGAAACAATCAAAAATGTACTGAAAAATTGGGTTGATCGGATGAGGTACTGCCGAGCCAGTCATATGAATGATATTGTGTTCCATTCTCAAATGACAAAGTTTCACCTTTCCAATAAAACTAGAAATTTGGAAAAATAATCAGTATTGTTCTTTATAGCCGATTCAAATTTAAAATTTTAAATGGCCCGGGTATATTAATCATATAATTAAAAATTTAAGTCTAGTAAAGTCAGCCATTAAGTGTAGCAGTGTATAAATGAGTGCTTACATCACGACAACTTCGGCAGATGGAGTTCAAATCCTAGCAAAGGCATTGTATTTTTGGAATTTTAATATTTTTTAAATTAAATTTTTTTTTATTTTTTTAAACGTTTTTAAATAAACTAGTTTCCGTGTATATTGATGTATCTAATCTTTTACAATTCGATCTGACATTTTTCAGATAAATTTGTATATTACTTAATCCCTAAATATATTGTCGGATCTAATTTGATCTGCCATTTTTCGGATCAATTCAGATCAGCTAGATATTACAGCAGATATTAAAGAATATCAAATTGAATATGAAAAATTTTTTTTTTACTCGTTTATATAAAAAAGGGCAGAAAACAAGCAACATTTTTTGTCAAAAAAGAAAACAACAAAAGTTTAAAAATCTCCAAAATTGGAACAATTCACCAAAACCGAAAAGAATTTCTAAAATTTAAAAATTACAAAATTGGATAAATCAATAAATTTCGGGAAAAACCCCTAATATTAAAAAAAACGTCTAGATGAGATAAAAATATTTTTATCAGTCTGTTTCAAAGGGCGTAGCCACTCTCTTCAGTATCTCACGCAAGATTATAACCACAAAATTTATGTCTCAAGTTAGTCTGATTACTTAAGCGCAAAACATCGCCATCCTTATTTTAAATGATTGAGAATTTAGGTATTCGATAATATTTAAAGTATCAACAACCTTTAACAAAAATGTTTCACCACTAACACCAGACTCCTTTTATGCGTCTCTTAGGAACTCAATCCGTACTCTTTATTTTTAGGTGTTTTTTTTTATAAATAGGTTTCTTATGGTGTTTTCTTTTTAAATATATCTATGGAACCGTGAGAAGCAACATCTCTCTTAAGTACATGTTCTTTTGTAATTAAATTATAATTGTCAGTTGTAGCTAATAAAAATTATGTAGAAGTTAATATTTTTCCCAATATAGGTTAGTATACCTATGACAATTTTTGTGATGGGTGCGATCAAATCATACAATACCTTGTAATGTATTCTTCTAACTTGTATCATTATTTGTCAACATAAGGTAATGAGTTACCAAAAATTGGATACAAAATGCATTATCGGTAATTGCATTCTCGTTATCTTATAGCATTATTTAGAATAATAAAGTAATGAGTTATCGATAGCTGGTTAAATAATGCATTGCTTTATAATGTATACTCCCTACATTCAGCATTATTTTAAAATATACAGTAATGACTTACCGATATTTGGTTACACAATTCAGTGCAATTCAACATTAATTAATGACTTAAAATTTATAAATTTATTGAAGTTATAAGTAGCATAATAAGCAATATTTGATAAATAATTTTCATGTGTATTCTTTTATATTCTCTACTACCATATTTTTTCACCCATTTTTTGCAAAAAGCATGCTTTGAGGCTCATCGCCTGTAAAATCATTAATTATTTGGTAATGTGTGGTTTTGCTGGATAGCCAATAGGTTGAATGATGTGACATTGTTTTGGTTGCTATTATAAATTTTTTGTTAATAATAAAATTTAACTATCTGATGATTTACAATAAAAATGATTGAATAAAAATAAAATTGTTGTGGTTCCGATAAGATTCCAAGCAATTTATTTTCTGTATATATAAAATATGTGATGAGAAAGTTTCGAACTTATCTAAAATAACTAAGATAAAATGAAAGATCTTGAGTTAATGCCGCAAATAAAATTAATTGTTAATTGTTTTTTACGTTATGTATTTTTAGTAGGATCAATGGATTTATTTAAAATAAATAAATGATTTACACTGTATGACCAAATTTTGTTTTTAATTAAGCATTACCATAAACTTGAAATTACTCCTAAACCAAATAGATACTTCAATAATAAATTTGTAACTTAGTTTCCGCACAAACCTCTGTTTTTGAAACTACCTACCTAAACTTGTATCATTTGCGTTAAGCGAAGTTACACTGTATTTAGTTATTTCTAAAGAGTAAAGTAAATTGAGGGAATTTATTCAGGAGCGATAGAAATTCTGTTTCTCTGAATCATAATTTTAGGTTTGTCCGAAATACTATCATCGGTGGAGTTTTAATATATTACTTTTTAAAAAAATTTCAAAATAGTGAAAAACATTATCTTTAGAAATAATCAAGCCGCAATATCTCGAAACCCGCTGGCACGATATTAAAATATTCGTGTAAAGCATGTTAAATATAGTTAAATATTATACATCAAATGATATAATTTTACTGAAACCACATTCAAAAAAGAGACATGAACTAAAAATTAAGCCAAAATTTCCATTAAAATAATTTAAAAATTTAGCTCAATTTAAGTAAAATTTTATTAAAACTTGGAAAAAAATGTTCTTAAAATGAATAAAAATTCCAATGTTTGGATAAAACCGTAATAGTTTATATACTCAGAAATATTTCATATCTTTTCTAAGTAATATATCTTGATTTTAGGAAAAAAAAAACAAGTTTAGTAAATAAATATATACTCATTTTTAAGAAAAACATCTTAGTTTTAAAAAATTTGCATACTAAAATAAAATAAAAATAGAACATAATTTACAACCATTTAGTTCAAAAATGTGTCTAACTTAAAATGAGAAAATATTTGAACTTATTTAGTGTTAGTAAAACTAACTAAATTTTAGAAAGCCATTTCTAAATTTAATGAAGTCTACCACTTTTTAATTTTTAATAATTGTTTTCTAAAAATTAGTTCAGGCGATAAAAACAAAAATATAATAAAATTATTCCTATGTAATAATAAAAATTTATTTGATTTTAGAAACTGATCAACTATTTCAATGGACAATTTTCAAGCAACTTAGTTCAGATAAATTTTAAAAATTTTAAGAAAATTAATTTTTTCTAGTTAAAATTTTCTAATTTTTAAGAAATAATAACCTTAGGTATAGGATTTTTTTTTGTTTTTATTGGAAAACGATTAACTTGTTTTCAATATTTTTTTCCAAAAAGAACAAAAAAAAAATATATTAAAAACAAACTAGTGGCTTTTCCTAATTTTAAAGACAAAATATTATTAAAGGAAACAAATTAAAGTGTCCATTAAAAAGAATTATCGTGTATGTTTGTAATTTTGTGTTCGTAAGTCAAAAATACCTCACGATCCCATCTGTAATCTTAACACTGTTAAAAATTTAACTATAAATAGCTTAAAATATATTTTAAAATTTTGTTAGCAAAAGGTACAAAATATGGAATTTTCACTTTTATGTAATAATTTTGTTTGACTACAATACAAAATATCGCAATTACATTATATAAAATACGTCATAATGGCTTTTCTATAAATGACGTTGCGTCTATTCAACTTTATTTTTATCAAAGGCACTTAAACTAATTTTTTTCACTTAATAATAAAAAAACATTAATATTTGAATATGTCAATTAAAGTTTAAGCTAAAAATTGCATAATATAAACTTATGACATTTTTTACATTCTAAAATATTAACAAGAAATGTAACTGTGAGATTTTGTATTTTTGTAACATTTTTCTTACATTAGTTAATTTAAGAAGACAAAGGACCCCCAGTTTTCCTTAGCGATAGATGTCATGTGACTCTTTAGAAGTCACTTTTTGTAGTTCTCTCAAGGAGAACTATTAATTAACTACAAAAAGGATCTGACTTTGTCACAATTTATTACGTTTTAGGATATCTTGCAGTACATTTTTTTAATTCGTTTACCTTTTTAATAATGAAATTAAATTTTTATTTTAATTACATAAGTTTAGAATAATTCAATTTGATTTAAAACGGAAGTCTTCCAAAAATGGGAAAATACTTAAATAATGAGTGTAAAGTACTATACGGTATATGCTAAAATGTATTACTTTTATCATAGAAATAGTTTCATATTTATTCGGAAATTTTTATCTAATTTAAGGATAATTTTCACTTTAAATAAATGCTATTTAATTTGATGTTAAAAAATATTTTTTTATTTTTAGGGAGTCAAGTCCTAGTTTTTAGTAAAAGAAATTATCTAATGAACTTAAAGAAAATAAAATTTTTCTTAAAAGCAAGCAAACATTTCCTAACTAACAGTAAACATTAAGATTATATATGAACTAATTAGGAGGAAATTTTACTGCTTTCTAATAAAAATTTAGTTCTCAATAGTAAAATTTTTCTATAACTTTAAGTAAAATTTGTGTCTTAATTATAAAATTTTTTCTTTAATTTTGGTAAAAAATTTCTTTAGAGCCGTTTTCATTTCAATAGTTTTTTTTTTTCTAAATCCGCAACTTTGGTCGCTTTCCGATTTCCTAAAATATGCATCACATAAGTTTTAGACCTAGAGCTACAATAAGCTGAACAATACTTGCTGAAAAACGCAAGTTAAAAATATTTAATCAGACAATGTAGTTACCCAAGAAAAAAAATGATAGCCATTCTGTGACTATAACTTCTTTTATTGCTTCCTAAACTTCAGTTGACATTCTTTTATGATTTTTTGGTGTTATTCTAAGGTACTTCCAAAATAATTCATGTGTTCATATTTCAAATGCAGTGATCTGGATATAAATTCGATGCATATCTTAAAGAATCACTTTTCATTACTTCTAATGCATTAGTTATAGTATATCGCATATCGTATATTTTATTTTTTTTTTAATCTAAAGCATTTATTCAAATTGGGAATAGAGTTCTGATGAAAACAAATAAAATACAATTTTATGAGGGTTAGAATTTATTCAGTTTTGCAATTTTTATAAAAGTTTTGAAAAATCAAGAAAAACAGATTTTTTTTTTACCTTTTATTGAAACTAGCTGGCCTGTCATTTGCATTTTTTCAGCCTTAAATATTTATGACGACGCAATCTGTGCATTTTTGCATTACACTACATCATTTCCAGTTTTAATTCAGAATTTACCAAAATAATTTTAAAATTGTGTAAAAATTATTTCAAATTGTCCAAAAATGTTTTAAAATTGTGCAAAAATTATTTAAAATTGTTCAAAAATATTTTAAAATTGTCTAAATATGTTTCAAAATTGTACAACCAGTTTTTAAATTATCCAAAAATATTTTAAAATTTGTCTCAAATTCATTAAAATTTTTGAAAAATGTTTTTTCACTAATGCAGAATTATTTATTTGTTTTAATAAAGAGTATTTGTATATCAATGCATAAATTTCGCTTCTTTAAACTTATTTTTCTGCATTCTTATGAAATAAATTTTCATCAAAGCTTAAATAGTACAAAGTATATTAACATTTTCCACTCATGCATCAGAATATCTAATCATTGTATTATCATTACTTCCTTAGAGTAAAGTATGAGTAATGCTAGTAGCTACATTTGAATACTTCCATCCTATGACACGCTAATGTTAAATTCATCGATGAATTCATCAGAAAAGAAGTGATGCCTTTGCCATAGTAGTTATGCTTTTATTGCTTCTTTGGCAGCTTCATTTTTGCTGGGTATGTACATTTACGTGCTTCAAAGCTTTTGCACTATATGCAAAAAAAAAAAAAGTTGAAATATTTTACCTTGCAATATCACATGTATAAACTTGAACAAGCCAATAATTATGTTTTCCATTATTGATGCACCTTTGAACAACTAAAAATGTTTGAGAATGTACAGATAAACATTTCCTTTCCTTTTTATCTTAGTTTTATATTGACTATTGATTCCCAACCTTTTTGATGCAAGCCCCATTTTTTTTTGTTTCAATCGCTTCTACGTCTCCGCTATTATGACATGATAAGCAACATAGTGACCCAGCAAAAACTCAATAATGAAAGCTCTAATGTATACAATTTGGTGTGAAAACCCATTATTTTAAATCCTGAATTGAACTTTAATGAATTAAATTCAAAATAACCAATCATTGAATACATTTAAAATATATTATTTGTATATATGTTTTGTGGTATTTTAGTACATTTAATTACTTTAAAGCAATTTGTGTTATTCCCGATAAATATATATTAAAAAAAATTTAAAATTCATTTAATATCAAACAAAAACGTCCGTTCGGCAATTTTTTTTTCTTATTTTTTTCATTTGTTTAATAGACATTGTTTGAACATTTAATTTATACCTGCAAACTTAAAACAACTAAAGATTAGTGGTTAATCATAACTAGAAATGTTAAATTTATATGGATATAGCGTTTAAATCTGATTATTTTTTGGATAACTAAATTCTCATTTATCATAAAATTAAATAAATTGTACGTTTTGAACTCTGAAGATCATGTAATAATGCAATAAATCTATGAACTCCTTTAATGAATGTTTCGATTTTAATGAATGTGTGGATTTTAGACCACTGAAAGATATTTTTAAATTACTGAACGGAAATGCATATTTTTAAATCAATGAACAGTCGATTGAAATTTATCGTTCGCATTGAACGGTTGATAAATTGAACGAATTCTTTGTTTTGTTCGATTTATAAAAACTAAACGCATTCCTAGTGATTTAAATTATTTAATTCGATAAAAGAAACTGTTTCAATTTAATTTATTTTTAAATCATTATTATTTTATAAAAAAAATAATTTATTCCATATAGATTAAAAATGACTTCGATTTACCGCGAAAATTTTCAACAAAAAATATCAAACTCATTCAAGGAGATACATAAGTTTGTAATTTTAATAGAAAAAGTACTAATATAGTTAACTTTATCATTCGCCAGAGAGTTACTTTCAGCCAAAACAGCTTATAAACAAAATTGTACACGAAAAAGTTGACACAAATAAAAAATGAATAAAAAGCGGAACATATTTTAAAAGCACCAAATGTGCCAAGTGCCTTGGTACTGTTAAGGCGCTAATAGTACCAAATAAAGTCCTATAGTACCAACTTTGTCGTCCCTGCCCTCCAGTGTATTTGTTGTAAATAATCTAAAAACTGTAGATGTATAAACAATTTTTTGTTTGAATAAATTTTTTGTTGTGAAAATAGTTTTTCAGGCAAAAAAAAAAATATTTGTGGTAAAAAAAATTTGTGTGGTGAACAAAAACATTTTTTGTACATTTCCTCAAAATGGTTTTCCAAATTATTTAATTTTTCGTATGCCACAAAATCATTTAAAGTAAATTTTTTCAAACGTGCTATCTGTGTTAGGGCTTCATCGAACGTTTTTATTTTATTGATTTCTTCCTCTACAACATCCTCTTCTGAATCACTTGATATTATTTCTGGAGGATTTGTATTATAGCAGTATATTGAAATATCGTCATTTTCGGTGTATGCAATGTTATCGATATTTAAAAATCCTTCAAAACTACCCTTGTTAGTTTCTGAAATTATTTTAAAATTCAATAGAGTTGCTAATGGCATATCATCTTCTGGATCAAATACTGATTTGGCCGTGCTCATTTTTGAGATTACTTATTCAAAATCAAGCTTCTGTAGTTAACTTTAAAACTTTGAGTTGTGTCTTGGTCCAGAGGTTGACAAACCGAAGTTGTATTTGCTGGCAAAAAAGTTACTTTAATATTGGTTAGTGACAGGTCCTTAGGATGAGATGCAACCATGTTTATACAAAAGAAGATTGTTAGTCTTTCTTTTGATATTTTACTTCCGGTACATTCTTCTTATTTAAGAGCCAATGTTTTTGGTGGAAGTGCTCGAAAAAAAGACCACTTTCGACTTAGTATTGAAGAAAGTTTAGTGTTAAACTGCGAAACATCTTCAGAAGGAACATCCGCTACCTCTCCTGATATGCACTTAAAAGCAACATAGTGTCGATTGCGCCATTTTTGATGCATAAAAATCTGGATGACATATTTTCTCAGCTATTTCTCTGGCAGACTGAGTTTTACCAATATTAAATCTAAAAATACTTACATAATTACTACCTTTTTTCCAAAGCGGTTTGTTTCTTTACCTTTTTGCAATTTAACGCACTGAAAGTTTTTCTTGTTCATACACATTTATTATTTTAATTTTTTCTTTAAGTGTAAGAGAATTTCGCCGTCATATTTCAAAAAAAAATCTGCAATAAATTATTTTAACACCTTACTCAATTAACACTTACTCTTTAATGATGAGCACGTTTAGAAAAGATAAAAAAAAACTATGCAACACACAATCAATGATATAAAAAAGGGGACTCCCACAATTTTATTTTTGTAACGCTCTTGTGGATGCATATATACATAAATGTGTTTTTGCAAGTTTATTTTTGTGTTTCGTTAAAATTTTTGCCCGTCTACTGGAGGTGTTTTACAAAAAAAAGGTGTCCGCGTCCGGCCATGGCAGTGTTCGTCTAGCAGAGTGTAATTTGTTTTAAAAACACTTTGCAAAACAAAGGGACCAATAAAAATGTCCGTTTAGCAGAGGTGACCGCCTGCGGGAGGTGTCAATTAGTAGAGGTTTCACTGTAATTCTAAATTTCTTCTCGCTACCTTAAAATTGCTCTCAGTACAGCGACTTCTCCCCATTGGGAACCAATGAATTATAAAAATGTATGTTTTAAGATAAAAACCAGTTTTAAAAATGTTGTAAGAACTGCAACCACTCGACATTGAACTTGACATTATCTGTATCATAATCACGTGTGTGTTTTATAAAATGGGGTGTATTCATGTGTATACATTGCTTTTTATATGTCGTTAAATACAGGTTTATATGGCTAACTATATGTGCAACACTGCGTGAAATCATATAAATGTAAAAATCAAGTTTTTAACTGACACACATCATAATCATTGATGCCAAGTTGGTGCTTTCGACAATATTTACGGTGCTTTTTAATTACGCAAAAACGACAAAATGTTACTTATGTTGTTGAAACATAAAAAACTATCCGGGATCGCACGCTGCTATTTCGATATACGATTGAAGAGCAAAAAATTGATGAATAAATATTTGTAGCGAACATATTTTATGAATATATAATATTTTGGCATGGATCCAGAAATAAAATATTTTCAATTAATTTAAGCATCCGTGGACTGGAGCATTTGCCAAGTAAAAACAGTTTTACATTGTTTCATTTTATTTAATACAACTATATTTCGTTATATATTTCGGATTTTGACAAATTTTTTATGACTCCATATCAATATATCGACTTAAAATGTACTATGAACTTATTTCAAACCATTAAAGAAAACAACTCACAATATCAAAACAAAATATGAGAAATGTAAGGACACTATTGCTGAAATTATTTTACTGAATTTCCGTTCAATAGATTAAAATAAGTAGCAACCATGTAATTGAAAGGAGTAGAAATCTCAAATTTAATAGTAGATTTTGTGAAAATAATCCAACAAAATCAAATAAAAAATATTTTATTATTATTTTAACAGCAACCCGAATAACTTTTACTTATAATACATATTATATCTTAATACCCTAACCAAGCACTAGCAACGAAGGCTCGTTGTAGCGAAAACAGCCCAGAGCCTCTGGTGGAAATCGAACCCACAACCCCCGCACTGATAAGCTAGCACGCTACCAAGAATAAAAAATCGTTTGAAAGTAATTACGGTTCCACTGCTTTGCGATGCAGCCGAATTCAGAATGTACTTAAAAATCTTATCGTGAGTTGGTGAAGATACATAATGCCAACAAAAAAACCTTTAAAAATACATTTTAGATATAGTAATAAACTAATATTCCACCAGTAACATAACTACGCAATCACTGCGCATTAAACATCGATTTCCATAGAGAAGGATATTGGATTGATAGCGAAATATTATGTAATGGCCAAGTTTGAAAAGAAATATATTTAAATAAGTTTAAAAATATAACAAGTAAAAAAAGCCTTAAGTTCGGCCTTGCAGAATTTTTGAATATTCTCCACCAATATCCTAAAAAAAATTCTCAACTGTTTTTGATACAAAATAAATTAAATTTTGTGGGGGAAAAAAAATTGAGATGAAAAAATTTTTTAAGCTGAAAAAAATTTTTGGTGTTGAAAAGAAAATTTTAGTGGTGTAAACAAATTTTTTGAGGTGAAAAATATTTGAGATGTATATAAAATATTATTCAATTCTAAGCTACTGGTGAAAAACAAGAGAAAATATTTTACTTGCCCGTAGCCACTATGAAAGTGTACTAAAATACATCAATTTGTATGGAAAATTTCTTAACTCATAACTGTTTAACCGCTGCGCCAACTCAACCTTATTTTATCGAAGGCACTAAAACTATTTTATTTTTTTCACTTAAAAATAAAAAAAGTTAAAATTTGTAGATGTCAATTAAAGTTTAAGCTAAAAATGCCATAAAATAAACTTATGACCTTTTCCATTTTCCAATAATAACAAGAAATTTAACTGTCATATTTTGTATGTTTGCAACAATTTCTTTATATTAGTTAATGTAAGAAGACAAAGGACCCCAAGACTTCTTTAGGGCATTCCTTTTTGTAGTTTTCTTAAGCAGAACCGTTAATTCTATGAAAAAGATCTGACTTTGTTACAACTTATTACGTTTCAGGATATCCTGCGGTACATTGTTTTAATTTGTTTACCTTTTTGCTAATGAAATTTAATTTATATTTTAAATACATGACTTTAGAATAATTACATTTAATTTGAATACAATAATGTATAGCAAAAAGCTTGTTAAGAGCAGTGTCCTCACAAATCAGATGTCCTTCGAAAATGGGACTGTAAAAGTCGACTGGAATTTAAGGGTTGTCTCGTGGAAGAAATATCGCACTTTTTGACCATTATTCTTTACGAATGCTAAGTATGTGTTTAAGTGTTAAAAAGTCTTTGACTTATGGTGTTAAAATTTGTGATAATTGTATATCATAAATTTTGCGTAACATACTTACTTTACTCACTTAAATATCGGCTCAATTGCTTATTTACAACAGCAATCAGCAGTACTTTTTGAAAAAAAAAAAATTTTTATACGAAATAAAAATGTATACAAGTTTATTTATTCGAATGTATGACAGTAACCTGAGTCATGGGTGTATTTTTTTCACGAGTATCAATGAAAGCTGTAAACTAATGCAAACCACAATCTAAATAATTTTTTTTTTAATATATAAAAAATGGTAGACAATTGGTAGTATTTAATTATAATTTGCAAAAAAAAGCTTTCTATACAAAAAAGAAGAAAAAAAAACAAAATAGATTTTTATTGAATCTGTAGATAAATTTTAATGTACTTTTCCGTTTAAAGCGGAATTGTGTTACATTTCTATTTTGCACTAATCGATACAGACACACATTAAAATTGATTTATAGGTAAATAACTTTCGTTTAAAAAAAAAAAAATACATAAAAAATTAAATTCACGTTTTACAACTTAACAGCCATATGCACAGACAAATTTGTTGTTGTTTTACATATTAATTTGAATTACATATGTGTTATAAAAATAAACAAAATGTCTATGCATATGGTTGTAAATGTTTCTCTGGTGAGATCCACTAAATTTGATGAATTTTTGATATGTCATAGACAAGACAAAATTAATAAAAGCCTATTTTTTTCTAGCTGCAATATACCCTACTTAGGGGCCAAAATGAACAGATAAAAAACATAGATTTTACGCATAGGCACAATACTGATATTCAAATTGTCTTGTACAATGTACGTAGAGATAAAGTACTTGAGAACCGGATCAAGGTCGTTTAACCAGACAAAATTTTTTTTGTAGTTTCTCCTGACTATTGCGTATTATATCTGTTGTTTTTAAACTTTTACAACATTTTTGATTTTTTTTTTTTTAATAAAATAGTAAAAAAAATACATGACATTTAAATGATCACAACTTTTAAATATTATCCTTTTATATAATAATTCTTTTTATACCCTTCACCATAGGTGGAAGGGTATATATAAGTTTGTCATTCCGTTTGTAATTTCTACAATATTGATCTTAGACCCTATAAAGTATATATATTCTGGGTCCTTATGAAGAGCGAAGTTGATTTAACGATGTCCGTCTGTCCGTCTGTCCGTCTGTGTGTTGAAATGGGTTTTCCGAAGAACCCAGACATGATGAGGACTTGATTCTTTTTTATTTCTGTTACATGTGATCCATTTCTGTTTGCTATTAAAAATCAGACAGATCGGTTAATAAATGGCTGAGATATTAGCAAAAAACCAGGACTACCTCTAATTTTTCCAGTAAAATCCCTTTGTTTAATATGTATGTAGAATTCTGAGCATAACAACACATCCATGTGTTAAAATTCAATACACAAACAACACACATACAAAGATTTGTCATTTAAATAAAAACCAAACAAATCTCTAATTAACGAAGACTTTTATATATGTACCTCTATCATAGAGGAAGAATAGTATAGAGGATGCAACGCCGTCAGCGGCCAAATAAAATATTATACAGAATACAAAGGTTCGGAAACTTGGAGAAAACAGGGGAAAATTGAGCAAATTTCCCTGATTTCTGCAAAAATTTGAGTAAACTTCCCTGTTTTTAAACCTTTTTTTTCAAATCCAATTGGGAAATCTGCTAAAACTAATTGGATTTGCAAAGAAATTCAATTGGAATCGCAAAAAAACCAACTTGAAAAGATGCTGAACCTTTGAAATCTGCACATACAAAAGAAAGAGAACGTTTTTTACGACGTGAGAGACATCGTCATGGTGTGCCTCTATTGACGATGATTTTGTGTGAGCTTCAATAGCTCAGTTGTCTAGACGCTGTGTCACAAATACTTTTTTTTTTTCTCTAAGGCCGTGGGGTTCGAGGTTCAAATCTCGGTGAGGTCAATTCACTTTTTTTTTACATTTTTTTTTTATTATTTTCTTAAGACTTTTTTTTTTGCTTATTTTTGGTTTTTTTTAACATTTAATAATTAATTTATATAAAATTTTATATTAATAATTAAATAATCCATAAATAGGCTAAAAACATCAACATTTTTATAAAAACCCTCTGATACAAACAAAATACAAACGGTTTTATTTCTATTTTTTGCTCCGATTTAAAAGAATTTATAAAAACATTTTTAAACCATTTTATTTCTCACATATTAAGAAAATTTTATACATAATTTACCTTTGAGGGCAACTATTTTAGGTCATAACTTATAATAATTTATAAAAAAAATTATAAACTATTTTCCTTCAAATTTTTAAAATTAAGCTAAAAAAATTACAAATATTTCTAATAAAAAAGCGAAATAAAATCCTAAATGCAAATTTGCCAGCTAAATCAAACTAATTTGTAGAAATAAAACACATGCAGTTCTAGTGATTTCTTTTAACGATTTGTTGAAATTCTTTTCTTTCACCTCTTAACCTTTTATACACAAACAACAAACACTATTCTAGAGCTGTATTATGACCTATGGATACGTCTTATATAGCAAAAGATCGAAAATCTTTAGTATAACATATTTGCTGAAAAACTCGGAAATATCGGTTCAGATACAAAAAAGTTATGCCCAAAACATACATTTTTTTAAAATACATATTTTCTGGAACCATAAATCTTCCCGAGTCCAAGTTTTATCTCCAAACTAAATGGTTAATTTCCTCTTAAAGGCGTCCGTATATAAATCTGTCCATTTCATATATGTCCATATATAAACTTCAGTTTTTTCCCAACCATGGTGAAGGGTATATAAGATTCGGCATAGCCGAATTTAGCCGCTCTTACTTGTTAATATTGAAATAATGTTTATATAACACAATCTTCTTTCGAATGCATATGCAGAAATTTACAATATCGTGCAAAAAGGATAACATAGGGTGTCTTAGTAATAATGCACTTTTTAACTTTAAAATAAAAACACGTATTTTTTGAGATAGTTGTGATTTTTTTTGTTGGATTGTAAAGAAGACATGTTCCGATTAAGTACACAGAGAAAACTGATTCATTGTGACTACCAAATTCCTTAACAACTAAATAATTTAGTTGCAGCAACTGAGTTATTTGCTTTTGGTTATCTAATATGTAATGACACAATTGAAATATTTTGCTTTAACTAAAAATCTGTTGTGTTAATCGAATTTCTGTTGTATTAACCGAATTTCTGTTGCTACAAACATATACAACGGTGGTCCCAACCGAACCATTCGGTTGGCAAACAAATTTTGTTGTCACAATGAATCTGTTTTCTCTGTGTATGGCATATAATATCCGTCAAATGGCCCCCATGGCTCTGATGACAAGCCATTACTTTTTGTAGAACGATACCGAATTGATGTTTTCAGGTTTTTGGCGACACTCTCGTTTACAGCAGCAATGTTTTCAAGAGACCGACCGGTACGTTGACCCATAAGAATCTTAATGTCCATAACCGACCTAGTTTCTTAAAATTTGTTGACCACTCTTCGAATGGCTGACACATTAGGTGAACTTTCTCGACTGAAAATTCTTTGAAGTTTGCGAAGTTCTTTCGCAAAGTGCTCCATTTTTAATAATAATCGGAACAAGCATGTGACAGCTGCCAAATTTCAGATTTACCAGTTGCACAAGAAAAAATTACACTAAATTTAAAAAGTGCACTGTTACTGAGACCCCCTATACAATTCTAAGAAAGGAACCCTAACTTGCAGTTAACTTAAAAAGAACACATCCTTAATTTTCTTTAAACTCGAGTTATTCGGGAAACTCGAGTTATTCGGGGTATCAAAACTCAAGTTAATGGGGATATTAACATTCGTGTTTTTAAAATTCAAAATGTCGGCTGTATTAAAATTTCAGTTAGAAAAGTTATTAATATTCGAGATTTCCGAGTCTTTAAACTGGAAATACTCGAGGTATTTACGTTAATGAAATTCGAGTTATTGTTCAGTTTTTGAACTTGCCGAACTTAAAATTCTCTAATGTTGTAATTGGGATAAATTTTTATAGATTAAGAACAAATTTTGTACACAAAAAAATATTAAAATTTTTAAAAATATGTAGTAAAAATGCAATTTATGGTATTTATGCAAGGTTGCGGGTTCGATCCCCAGTAACAGCAAAATCAATTTAGAAAAAAATACGTCCCTGTATCATTGAACCCCACCAAAGTAAAATAACATAATGGAGGTATGAACAACAACAAATTCATTAACTCTTCATTAGATGGCGGGCAACAACTGTTCGTAATATTATCATCTCGTGTAATTACAGTGTTGCCATAATTAAAGCCCTCCATCTTTCAACACCATTCTTCTCTCAACTATCCCCTTTCCGAAGAAAGCTACACATAAAAAAGAAAAATCACCTCCGTCTTTAAAAAGGTATAAAAAGTCTAAATAAACCTGTGTTGCACAAAATTAACATGAGTATTCGGTAACAGGTAATCGAATAAATTAATTCTTCACAAAAAATTAATTAATATTGAAAATTTTCAAATTATTCCGGTAATTTTATGGAAAATATGCACTTAATTATAAGTCGACATTGCTATTTATTTAAAAAAAAATTAAAATAACCGGTTTATTCGATCGAGTTACAACATTATTGTAAGTGCGTAGCAACATAAATAATTAAAGAAAAAAATATAAACAAACAAAATACAGAGTAAATAGAAGTAATAAACTTGGATTTATATTGCATTAATTGCAATATTTTTGTTATTTAATATTATTAAATTTCAAAAACTGCAAACAAATCAACAATTTGAATTTATAGTGTGTGTCCGTAAATTATTTTTTCAATTCTCTTTTGCTACATAACAGTATGCTCCAGCAAGCTCTACATAGTAGTGTGTAAATGTAAACATACAACTATAGAACTTTTGTTAAAAGTGGTGTTAACAGAATATAGAAAAGCTTGGATTAAAAACAGAGAGCAGCAGTTTTAAAGAAATTAGAAAATTACTTTTAAATGAATACAAATGAATGTAATAATAATGTACTCAAAAAAAAGTAATTAAAAATATTTGTTAAAATTCAAATTTAATTTCTTTTTTTTTTTTTTTTTGAATTGTTTGTAAATTGTTACTTTTCATATAAAAACTCTTTGGAAATAAAAATTAAAGTTACAAAAAAATAACAAAAAGTTTTTTGTATTTACGAATTCCATTGTTGGTGCCTTTTTAAAAAATATTATATTTGTATTTACAAAAATACTCTATGAGAGTTGTTTAATATTACAAACAGAATTTTGTAATTTTATTCTGAGTAAATAAAAAAAGAAGCACTTTTTCTTTTGTGATTTTCCCGAATGATTTTTTAAACACGTGGATTGTTTGTTTTGTTCAAACAAGTTTAGCAAGAGTATTTGTCCTTGTATTTTTTTTATTTGTTTACTTGGTGGTATACCTTTGTTTAATTGAAACAAAAAAGGATATACCTTCTTTATTGTTACTGAGGCTTTTATTTAAATTTTAATTCACTTTAAGGTCAGTTAACTTATCTAAAGATATGCTCATTTTTTATTCAAATTTAACTAATGGTTAAGATACGTAAGCCGATTTAAAAATCAAGTATATTTTTTCTTAATAGAGTTGATTTAAGGCGTTAGTTATAAAAATACTTTTGAAGTACTGGGAGTTTGTCCCACCTCTTAAAAAGCCGACACTCGGGGATTCTAAAAAAATATATTTTTTTTGAAAACACAATTATTCCGATAAGAGCTTATTAGTTTACCAAAGGTTTCATTTCATATGTATATATATTCTATGAACAAGCAGCAAGTTTTTATTTGAACTCAAAACACCAGTACTTGATCTGAATTGAACATAGAACAGCATTCGCATATCACAATCGCAAAAATATTTTTTAAATATCACAAAAACTAAGCTAAATAGGCTAAAATTTTGACCATTGTTTATAAATAAGGGGCGATTTTTCGAACGTTTAGGCTTTGAAAATTAAAAATAAAAAACAGAAAATTTGCAAATTGAATAAAATTTTTATTTGGGCCGATAAATGAATGCCTTACATTTACTTTTTAAAATTATTTCATATAAATATTGACCGCGGCTACGCCGTAGGTGCACGAGAATCTTCCCCACAAAAAATTTTATAGTGGGTTTAAATCGCATGATCTTGGTGGCCAATGGACTACTCAAAAACGTGAGATTAAGTGCTCACCAAACTCGCCTCTCAATAGGTTCATGGTATCGCGTGCCATATGGCATGTGGTACCATCTTGTGGAAACCACATTTCAACCAAGTCCAATTCTTTCATTTTGGGCAAATAAAGGTAATTATCGCACGGCAGCTTGCTCCATTGACAGTAACGTTGCGATTCTCATCGTTCTTGAAGAAGTACTTTCCAATGATGTCATCAGCTGATGCGGTTGTACACAGTACATATTTCAGAGTGCATTGGCAGCTCTTAAACTGTCTCTGGCTGCTCTGCACATCAAATTCGGCAATTCTGTTTGTTGACGTACACATTGAGCCAAAAATGAGCTACGTCGCTGAAGACAATTTTTTGATAGAACACATTTCTCATACAGCACGAATTTTGATAATAATAAAATTCAATAATTTGCAAACGTTCTTCGGTTTTTAGTCTATTCATGGTGAAATGGCAAATCTTACTGAGCATTTTTACTATGATATATAATTATAATATATACATAACTTTATATGATGTAATATACAATACATGGTAAAAGATTTGACGTATAGTTATGTATGATTCCAAATCAAGAGTATTTTTGATATGATATAAGATATAATTAGAGAGATTAAAAAAAATATTTTTTCTAAATTTCCAAATACATATATAATTTTCAAAGATACAATTATATATAATAGCCAAATAAATTCAGCCATACTTATTGCCATTGTGGCAATAAGTGGCTGCGTGAGTCGACTACGATTTTGGCAGACCGGGTTCAAATTATGTCGAGGGCACTGTTTTTTTTTTCAAGACAGAAGTTTTTTTTTATTATTTATTTAAAAAAATTTTGAACATTTTGTTATAAACTTTTTATAAATTGGATTCCATATAACACAATTTTTTTTATTTATTAATAATAAACGGCAATTTTTTTCTTTATCAATTTAGATCTTATTAAAAAAAAAATAAAGTTAATGTGATTTTTAAATGACAAGTGGAAATGGTGTAGTAGACCATTTTATAAGATTTGGCTCAGTTGGCTTCGGAAATACAAAAATATTATTAAAAAAGATTTTACAAATAAATGATTGGTTTTATAATAAGCAAACCCGAAGTCAGAATAAATTTGGCTTCTGGAAACCTCATTTCAATGAAAGTTATTGAAAAAATAAATATTAGTTTTAACAAAATATGTTACTCACCCCTATCGAATGCGGTTTGTTACGAGTTTTGTTGGGAGGTGAAACTAAAATTATTATTTTTCAATGATTAACATTTTTTTAAACGAAACACTTTTTATAAGTAACAAAAAACAAAACACTTTTAAAAAATTTAATATACAAACATTTTTTTAATAAACAACGAATTAATAATAATATTCTTGCACGTTTGTTTTTTGATTTCAATTTTTTATAGTAAGATTATTGCAAATTGTAGTCGCGTGATGAATAATATTTCTAGTTTTTGTGAAATCAAAAGAATTTGTAAAACAAAAAACTTTCCACTCGTTAAGATATACACCAAAGAGACATTTTTGTTTGTTCGTGTCTTTAGGGTTATTTTAGGAAGACAACGAACGACGACAATGTATAATTTACTTTGAGCGATCTATGTAAACTGCTTGGTGGATGATGATGATCATGATGTTTGTATGGAATGACGTAGGTTTTCTATTTTTTTTTTCTTTAACCTTAAGTTATTTTTAATTTGTTTTTATTAGTCTGGTCACAATAAATGAAAACAAATTATTTTTTAGTATTTTGACACTTAAATTGTTTAATGATTTTTTTCTCTTGTTTGTTAAAATTTTTATATTAATTTTAACTAAATATATTAATTTTTGTAATTATTATTATTTTTTTTTTGTATCTTAATTATATCCACATTAGCACTTGATTTATGGCACTAGAATTATATTTAGCAAAAAAACAAATGTTTGATTAAAAATTTATTTCAAAAACGATTAATTTTATTGTCGTACCGAAAGTAAGCAACTGTTTATTATTATGGACATACGAAAACCATAATAACAACTATTTAGAACAAGAATACATTAAAAAATAATACTAAATAAATTTTATTAACAACCACAAAATGTATCAACAACAAAACTTGAACTTGATCGTGTGGTGTTGAGTTGTGTTGCCGTTTTCACGTTTCTCACAGTAATGATTTACTGTTTTCTGACTCAGCACGTTTTTAAACGAAAGCAAGAAAATACAAAAGTATAAATACAACATTTCATACAAATTTTTATACATATGATATTGGTGATGATGATGTCGAGCGAAAAATTCCAATAGAGCAGAGTGGGGAGCATTAGCAAGTTTTTGGCTTCAAATGCTGTCAATACCAAATAGAGTATTTAAAAAACCAGCCTTTTGGAAAAACCGGTTTCGGTTTTCTTCGAAAAATCTAATTTGAAAAAAACCGGTTTCGGTTTTTGCAGAAAAAACCGGTCAACCGGTTAATTGTTTTAATTACAAACAAAAAAAAAAAAAAATTTAATATATAAAGTAACAAAAATAAAAAAATACATTCTTTGAAAAAAAAAATATTTTAAAATATTTTTTTATTTGTATTTCATTTCAACATTTTATTTATTGGTTTTAATATTTTTTAATATAATATCTTAAAAATTAATATTATAAAACTATATTCATATCCAATGAATAGAGATCATTAAGTTTGTAAATTGGGTAAAATCAGGTACGTTAGTAATTTGAACGTTTATAACGTTTTTTTAATATTACATTTTAAATATGTAAAAAGAAAATCTATTTTTTAGTTCTAAAATAATATTTTAGAAATAATATGCAATTTAAATGTTTCGTTTTAAGACGATTTTTTTGTTTGCTTTTGATAAAGCTAGAAGTGGAAAATACTCTTTCACTAATAAAGGGTGTCCCAAGAAGAACGCAATTTTTAAATTTTAAATAAAACACAGATATTAAAAAAAAAATCGTGAAACTTTATTATATCGTAAAGTAGACAGAATGAGGTTATGTATGGAACAATATATCGTGCAGATGGCCACCGCGGCTTTGCTGGCATGCACGCGATCTCTTAATAAAATTTTCAATGACCGTTTTGCATGAATGCTGCGGTATTTCATTAATGAAGCGTCCAATTTCCTCTTTTAAGGCTTGAGTCGTCGTCGGCTTATTCGCGTAAACCATCGACTTCAAAAAACCCCAAAGAAAAAAATCTAATGGTGTTAAATCGCACGATCTAGGCGGCCAATTCTGATCTCCAAAACGCGAAATAACACGACCGGGAAATGACTGATACAGCAATTGAATTGTTTCTCTGGCTGTATAATATGTGGCGCCGTCTTGTTGGAACCACATGCCCTCCACATTCATTTCTTCAATTCTAGGCAAGAAAAAACTGGTTATCATTTCACGATACCGAACACCATTGACTGTTTGCGGTTGACCTGCCTCATTTTCATAAAAAAAGGTCCAATGATTCCTCCAGCCCAAAAACGACACCACACAGTGACACGTTGAGGATGCATTTGCTTCTCGTGAATCACTCGAGGATTTTCCTCACCCCAAATGCGACAATTCTGCCTATTGACGAAGCCATCAAGATGAAAATGGGCCTCGTCACTGAAGATGATTTTATCGGCAAAATCAGCATTTTCATGTTGTCTCTCCAATACCCAATTAACGAACTCCCTTCGCTGTCCATGGTCAGCTGGCTTCAGTTCCTGAGTCAATTGAACTTTGTATGCATGAAGATGCAAATCTTTCGTCAAAATTCGCTGCAAAGTGGATTTGGAGACACCAATTTGCTGAGTTCGGTGTCGAATTGGGGTGGATGGAGTTTGAGCGACATCATCACGTACAGCTGCGACATTTTCGGTCGATCCACCTGGTCGATGGCGCGTTGTTGTCTTTACATCACTAACAGACCCAGTTTCAGCAAATTTATCCATTAATCTCTTTACAGTTGACTCTTTTGTAGCATTATTGTAACCCCAAATTGATCGCAATTTGCGAACTGTAGCCGCAAAACTTTCACCATTTTGGTAAAACAATTTCACAATGAGAATGCGTTGTTCATTCGTGTAGCGCTCCATTTTTACTAACCTCGTACCTTCTACTAGCAAACAATAACAATTGTTCAAATGTCAAACAATGACACTTCGAATGTTGCCAGATTTAAAAATTGTGTTCTTCTTGGGACACCCTTTAGTAGATGTTGGACAAATAGCCAAAAGACAATTATATAAATATTTCAACTTTTCAGTTCTTTTGTCGCATTTATCAAGATATATGAAATCATCATATAATGATGAATGATTTTGTACAGTATTTTTTGGGGATTTTGAATACTGTTTGTTGTGTTATTTAGATCAGAAATTAAACTATTTGAATTTGGAATATCCAAAGTTAAGTCTTCATCGGAATCTATCAGACTTACATCTAAATCTTCATAACCAAACGATTATAAGAGTGTTCGGAAAAAATAAAAGAGACCAAGTAACCCAGTTGGTGATGTAAATAAAAAAATCGGTTAACCGAACGAAAAAGACCGGTTGTCGGTTTTCTTCGAATTTACAAAATATTCGAAACCGATCGGTTTTAAAAAAAAAGAATCCGGTTGACCGGTTTCCGGTTTCGGTTTTTGAATACTCTAATTCCAAACCAATAAATTTTAAGAATATATTATTTTTAATCCAAAAATTTCAATACTTAATTTTCATTGTAATGCTTATAATTCCAACTACTGCATTCCTATATGTTTAAAACTTTTTTATAGTAACCCAAAACAGCAAAAAAAGAAATCTTTAAAGTTTATTTTTAATAAGTTTTTGCAAATTTATATCGATTATTAAACTTTCATGCCACACTTTAACCGATGTATAAAAATAAGAACCGATTTAATTTTTGGACATTTCCCGTGAAAGGTAACGTTCAATACGAAAGATTCTATGTACATACGATATATTGGTTCATAAGTAACTGGAATTTCAGTGAACTTACCTGTATTTGTGCGCATATGATGTATTTCATGAAATATTTGTAACAAAAAATTCAAAACTATAAATTTCAACATCCACTTTAAAATTTTAAACAAATTATTTAAAGAGTAAAATCTCAAAAAAAAAGGAAAAATATTTTCTTCTCAACATTCCGATATTTTAAACAACCGATAACGAAGTATCGGACTTTTAGTTGTTTATATTGTTTGCCTGTGTTCTTCCTCCCCTCATGTCTTGTTTACATTTGCATTTAAATCACGAGATTTAAACTAAAATCGAGATTTCAGAGAAAGCCTAGTGTAAATTCTTTAAAAAGTCAACAAAATCACGAGATTTGTAAGAAATCTCATAAAAATCTTGGAAATGTGGAGAATTTACGAAATACAGACTGCGTTTCACTTGAAAAAGCGACTGATCAATAGCTGACAAAAAAAAATAACCTAAAATTATTATTAAAGCGCTAATAAAAATAATCATTAATCCAATAAAAAATATGTTACTAGACAAAAGACGAATAGCGTGGTTCTAAGTTTTACTTCTGGCCAAGAAAAACAATATAGAAATTTTCATAAGTTACCTGTATTCCCCCCAACAGTATATTGAAACTATTGATTTTAGTTTTTTATTCTAACAAACAATTAAATTTACTAACATAAAATAATGAAAATTCTTCGCCGTCTAGTACTAAAGTGCTTTTGGAAAATAGTTTTTATTTGAGTTTATTATTTTTTATTATAGTTTGCTTCCATAAAACTGTGTCTGTCAATTACAAATCTTGCTAAGTACAAATGTAGACGGCCAAAATTTCTTTGCAAGATTTTCATTGAAATCTCGGCATTTACAGCTAAATGTAAACGCAACATTAGTACAATACAAAGCTAGTTTAGCTTTTGTAATTATGCACAGTTAGAGGTATATATCGATAATGTGCTCTCAATAGTAAAAGAGTACACAACAGGGATGGAAAATATGTTTTCTGCTATTGTACCAACCAGACAAACAAATTGTACTTTTTCGATCCTCACGGTACCAAAATTTTTTCCGCTTTTTTTAACAATTTGCTTAGACACTAAAAATACTTAAAAAAATTTAAATTGACCGGGTGAAACAAAATTTATCGTTAATTTTATGTAGTGGTATAATTCCCACAAAACTTTGTAAAATTTTACTTTAATTTTTATGTCACACCTTTTTTTCTGGTTTTCCGCCTCCCTTGGAGGGCAATTTAACCTTTTCAGGATTTGCTATTAATGAATTTAACAATAGTTTAGCTTTTTAACAATAACACACTTTTTTCAATGTTGCCACTTCCGAATATTTTAGTACAATGTGTATGGAAACATTTGGTACATTTCATGTGACATCAATTTGGAGCCGGTTCAACTTAAAACTGACTTTATTTTTACTATAGTAGCTGAATAAATAAAAACAGGTTTTTAATTTAAAGTTGCTTTTAAAAAAAGTCAACTTTATTTTATGTTGTTTTATGAAGTTATAAATTGAAAATTTTAAAAAATTTCAAATTGTACTAAATGAGCCGCGGTAGTACCACGGTACCAACCAAGGTAAAAATGTACCCAAAAAAGTATAATTTTACCATGTTTTCCATCTCTGGTACACAAACATTAAATGTTGATGGAGAGGGGGCAACAATTTGTTTAACCCATATTCTCCTATACTAAGAAATTGAGTAAATTTTTTTCAGCCGATTTCTTGTGCTCAAATAAGATTTTTATGGACTTCTTATTCCAACCATTAGCTCTAGCGAATATATTTACAAACAAAGCCGATATATTGACCATCAGAAATTCTTCAGTGGATTCAAATGTTTTCAAAACAAAATTTTTACTGTTTTAAGAGTTTTAATCTTCAGTTTTAATTTGATCTTCTTATACTATTTTTAAAAAACTGCGACGTTAAGATTTTTAAATCAATATATGGCAACGATGGAGTGAAAATTAAAGCTTATTTATTTGTTGCAGCCAATCTTTTATACCATCGATTGCCGATCTAAATACAATAAAGTAATAAGCGCTAAAAAGACAGTTTTTTGTAAGTCACGTTATCAGCTCTAGTTGAAATAAGCCAGTGTATGGCGTGTGCTTAGTTTTTTTCTGTATTTTACTAAATATGCATGAATTAAAATTTTTTATTATTAATTCAGTAATTTTATTATGTAATTTTTTGAAATGTTAAATTTAAAATTATGTAATTTTTTTCGCAAATCTGGTTAAAATTTGTTTTAAATGGAAATGATGGGAAACAAGCATGTAAACTATGACCTATAGTAATATAAACAAAATTTGGTCAAAAGAACCGGCAAAAATTGAGCTAAACCCAATCAAAAACTCCAAATTTTTTTGACTTAGGATCTTCAAAGATTTATTAAATTAATCTAAGTAAACTGAAATTTTGTTCCCAAATTGCAACAAAAATTAAATATTAAAAATGTGTTTTATTTGAAATTTTTTCGGCATGGTTGACAAACACTGATTGAAATCCCGTTCGTTAACCCTAATGTACCACTAACAAAATAACTTGAAATAAAATTAACCCTTAGAGAAGTAAATAAAAAGAATTAAATTCGGCTGTGCCGAATCTTTGAATACCCTCCACTACTATTCTTAAAAAAGTTTTTAACACAAATAATGTAAACAACTTTCGATTTAAAATTATGCAGGTGGAAAAAAATTTTTGAGGTGAAACTTTTTTGGATATGAAAACAAATTTTGTAGTTGGAAAAAAGGTGAAAAAAAGTTTTTGAGGTGAAAAAAATTTTTTGAGATGAAAATATTTGAGGTAAATATAAAATATTATTCAAGTCTAAGGGACTGGTTAAAAAAAAATATTTTAATTGCCAGTCGCTACTATGAAATACTAAAATACACCAATTTGTATGGAAAATTTAGAGGTAACTTCATATTTTGACTTATAATTTTTTAACCGCTGGACCGATTTTGCTCATTTTCAATGCTAAACTGCTCGTGAGGATAAACACTAATTTAAGTAAAAATGAGCACCCGTGATCGCCACTTCAGATGATAGACAGACAGACTTCGCTAAATCGACTTGAAATTGCATAAGGATCACGAATATATTGTTTACAAATACTTTATTTTGTCTTAGACCTATATTTCGACTTGTTACAAACGGAACGACAAACTGATATTTACCCTCAGCATACATATATGGTGGAGGGTAAAATAACTTAAAATACCATCAACCTTGAAATATACTACAGAAATGCTATTTTTTATTTTCTTTTCTAAAATAAAAGATTTAATTTTTGGATTTTATTAGACAGCTATTGATAACGCTGCGTAAAATTGTCAAAAATGTTACAGAAAGGACTATCGGTAACCTTAGAAATTTAAATACCATTAATCTGAAAATAGCCTAAAATACCGTTAACTCTAAATTGTAATGTGGCCAAATTCTAATGTACCTAATACCGGAATATCTTAGATGTGGCAACTGTAATTCAGTTGTATTAACCGAATTTTATTATGAAAATAACCAACATATTTTAGTCGTACACTGAAAAAATTTACAAAATTCTGTTTATAATATTAAATATCTTTCAGAAAATATTTTTGTATATACAAATGTTTTTTTTTAAAGTCTCCAACAATGGAATTTGTAAATACAAAAAACTTAATGTTATATTTTTGTAACTTCAATTTTTATTTTCAAAAAGTTTTTATATGAAAAATAAGAATTTAAAAACATTTCAGAATTTGAATTGTAACTAGTATTTTTAATAACTTATATTTTTGTCATACATTTTCTGTGTAGTAACCGATTTTCAGTTGGAATCCGACAAAATTGTTCTTTGTGTGGCAGGGTTTCATTAAACACATTCATTGACACTTTTAATTGAGTAATGCTTGAAGATATGTCATAACAACAAAGTGATTTATTGATTAAATTAAAATGTTGTGGAAATACAGTAAAAATTAATAACAATAACTTTTTGTCTCTTAAAATTTAATTACAAAAATATAAAGAAAAGTGTGTTCCAAAGTCGCGATTAATTAAAATTACGTTAAATAATTTTTAATTGTAGAATATGAGTTTGATTTTCGGGCAAATCAAACATATTTAAGATATCAATTTATCTGAATCAATAACGCAATATAATTGTATCTTCTGTTTGACCACTTGGCCAATTACTGAAATTACCAGAATTTTTTGCTAAATATTAGAAAGATAAGAACAGCAAAAAATGTGTGATAATTTTTATGTTATATAGTTAATTTAAAATGACAATTTACGATTCCAAAAAATATTGCTAGACTAAAAAGATCACAAAAACAAAATTAAAGGCGAACTTGAATAACGAAGAAAAATCAAATTTGTTATACAAAATTAGTTGCAACGGTAACGACACCAACTTATGGGAAAAAGTACATGTTGGCACATGATATATCAATTGCGCAAAAAATCGAACCACCAGCCCATTGTGCTTTGACTGGTCATAAAAACTTGACTTTTACATTGTTTAAAACGAGTGAGGGAAACAATTATAGAAAGAGATACACACTTAATATCCTTCACATTACAGATCAGTGTTGTCTGTTTAGGGGATTTATCCCCAAATTGGGGATATTTTCGTAAGTGGGAATAAAAATTTCCATTTTGGTATTCGAGGACATCAAAATTTTAGGGGATTTTATGTGGATATAATATCGCTAACAAGTTTTTTCTTTCTACATCGTTTTATGGTATTATTAAAACTTTGATAATCCTAAATATTTTTAACATGATGCTTAGCTGTACAAATTTCAAAGATAATTGTGAACACTCAGCAAAATTATGTAATTAGAATCAACATTATTTGCAGTTCAATTACTGATTCATGCAATTGATTGCATGCAAATTTTTTAAAACCATTGTCAAAGTTACTTCCAAATTTATGTCTATTTATACGGTGACTTTTGGTGCAAAAAAATCGAATGTGAATGAATCAACAAAAGAAGGATACAACGAATGCGAAAGGGAAATAACAAAAACATGCACGAAAAACGAAAACCGCTAACTTCTCTACCCCCTTTGTTAACAAACAAAAATTGTACGCAATAATTACATGCATCAAAGTCACTGTCTCAATCGGCTCTAACATAAAATTAAATTTGGGGAATTTATGAGGATCAGAAAAATCAAGTCGTAAATTTTCGGGAATAACAACTTGAAAATTGGGGATAAGGTCTAAAAAATCTGGCAACACTGTTTTTTTTCAAAGAGAACCAATTAAATTATAAAAGAGATACAGAGAGGTGGGCACAAACTTACCGACACACGATAGTAAAACAAAAGTCAAAAAAAATGTATACGAAAGCTCAATCAGTAAAGGACAAAAACACTATTTATTTAAAAAAAAAAAGTAATTATTATAATTTGTTTTTTGTTAAGTTTAATATTTTATAATTAATGTTTTTTAAAAAACTTCTTTTATTGTTTTTATTCAGATACCGTAAAATAACTTATAATATTAATCAAAATATTGCTTTTAAAAATAAAATAAGTAAGTATAAATTAAAATAATCTCAAGCCCAATAAACAACACTGTACAAAATTAAGATTGTCAGTTTGTTTTTGATTATTATATGCGAATAACTACATATGTATTTAGCAGTTCTTTTTCTGCTGATTTTAGCAAGGTAAATTGTGATATTTAATTAAATAAAATTTAACTTAATTATAATTAAACTCTTGTATATTTAACATTTTGCAAACAAAACTGCAAATTTCAGCTGGCTTTTCCCCAGCGCTCTTTTAATCAAATTTGTATTAGCACTTTCTAATATTTGTACAGTATTATTTTGTTGAGTGTGGTTTTTTATCATGTAAATTTACGCTTAAGTGTGAATTTTTACCAAATATATCAAAGAGTTAAAATTATATTTTATTTTAATATAAACAGTAATATTCATCTAAAAATAACAAGACAAACATTTTGAAATGGAAAAATTTAGATATTCAAACACATATATTGTATTTGTACTTTAGTTCTGTGGAACAATTCAAATTGATGCAAATATTTAAATAAATGTTTAACATGTTAATATTCTGTGACAATTTAGCTTATTAGTGTTTGACACCTTTAATATGTGTAATAAATAGAGGTAGGTAAAACATTCGCATTTAATCTGTGTGATAAAATATTATCGAATGTAAACTAAACGATATTGAAAATATTTTATTAACCACGTTAGTTTCTCTGATGCTCAAAATTTTCTAGTTTTGATGAAATTTTTCATATACAGGTTGGTTAGAAAGTTCCTGCGCTCGAAATGAAAGAGTACTGTTTTTGTTACGAAATATATTTTTTTATTCAATATAATCTCCTAGAAGCTCAATACACTTGTTCCAATGATTTTATCTTCCAATTTTTTTTTATCCCCTCCTTATAATGGTTTTCCGGAAGCTCTGCAAAATGACCGTCTACGGCTGCTATGGCCTCTTCATTCGACGAAAAATGCTTTCCACGAAGGAAATGTTTGAGATTTTTGAAGAGATAGTAGTCACTGGGAGCCAAATCTGGTGAATACGGTTGATGTTCAAGCAATTTGTACTTTAATTCTTTGAATTTAGCCATCGTCAAAACACTTTTGTGAGCAGGTGCATTATCTTGATAAAAGATGATTGTTTTCTTTTTTAAACCAGGTCTTTTCTAACGAATTTTTTCATCCAGCTGATCCAAAAGGCTGCAATAATATTCAGAGTTGATTGTTTTACCTTTCTGAAGATAATCAATCAACAAATTCCTTTTGCATCCCAAAAAACTGATGCCATAACCTTCTTTGCTGATCGTTGTGACTTTACCTGCTTTGGAGCTGAACAACCAGCTTCAGTCCACTGTAAACGTTCTTGTTTCAATTTAGGATCATGGTGGTAGATCCAAGTCTCATCCATAGTTATAAAACGACGCAAAAAGTCGGTTTTATTCGGCTTAAAACGCTCCAAATTACGCTAAGAAATTTGTTTTCGATACAGTTTTTGTTGAATTGTTAATGTGTGCGGCACTAACTTTCCAAACAGTTTTTTCATACGTAATTATTCATGTAAAATATGGAGTACTCGTTCGTCTGAGATGCCTATGGCATTAGCAATTTCACGCTTAGTCAAACTTGGATCTTCACTAACCATATTATGTACCTGCTCAATGATTTCTGCTGTGGTTGCAGTTTTTGGTCGTCCTTCGCGTGGATAGTCTTTAAGGCTGGTAAGACCACGTTAAAATTCACCAGCCCAAAATTCAACGGTGCGTTTTGAAGGTGAGGACTCCTTATACACTTCTAACAATTGTTCATAAATTTCCTTTGCTTTTAAACCCTTCAAAGCAAAGAATCTAATGACTGCACGATATTAAATTTTTTCCATATTAAAAAAAAAAACAATGACACGTCAACTTCAAATGGCTTGTAAACAAAGAAAGAATTGACAGAATGACTTGCAACTTTGCATGTGTTTTCAAGACAGTTATACCAACTTGAGAAAAAAAAATTTGTAGCTAGCAGTGCGATCTCTTGGTGAGCGCAGGAACTTTTCAACCAACCTGTATTTTGCAATAGCAGCCCAAACAGAAATTGTCAACTTTTCACAAATATTACCGTTCTGTAGTATTATATTTGCACGTTCAAGTAAAATTTCTTTATGTAACCGAATGTCGAGCGGCATTGCTACTTATTAAATGTGTTAATTGTGATTTACCAACGGTGGAAAGTTTGCTCCAACCAATGGTTGGCTGCTGTTGTCAAACGGGTAACAGAACAACACTCTAAAGATTGTTAAACCCACTTTATGCCAACGTGTAATCGACCGACGCACAGTGGCGCCTGTAGAAGAAGTGAGGTTGCAAAAATCCAAAATTTCATGTGCCATAAAATAATATTGAATAAACCTATTTTATAGGAAATATACAATCTGATTTTTTTTCAAAAGATATAGCCCTTTAAAGTTGACTGATTTTCAGTGTTTAAAAAAACAGACAATTTTTAGGTAATTTGTTCCGCTTTCAGATACATTATCTCGAAAACTAGGTAACGGATCGTGATTCTTTTTGATTCTATTGATAGATCCATTTATTAAGAAAAGAGTAAAAAATATAACAATGTTTGCTTTGTGTTTGTCCAGGTAAATTGATGTTTACCAACTATCCATTTTATAAATATTTCTCAACTTTGATAGAAAATAAAAAAAATTTATAAATTTCTACAGTTGCCGCATTTTCAAACAAAGTTCTTTGATTATTCCTTTACCCAATGTAAAAATCTCAGCTACCCGTCCTTACCCCTTTTTTTTGCTAGAGGTAAAATTTTGAATGCATTTTTGGACAATTTATAACATATAACCATGAAAACCCATTATTATTGTTATTGTTTCGTTCGTTATTGTTAAGATATATGATTTTTGTTTTTAATTCTGTAATGCTTACCTGAGATCCTCTGTCAAATTCTGCTTCCTAAATTCAGGCGCAGATACAGGATGTACAAGGTATGTAAAGGTACGCACCTAATATAGGAATTGCGTACAAAGTGGCATTGTAAAAAATATTTTTTCTATTGTGGAAAAGTTTTAAATTTTTATGTGTGAAAAAGAATCGAAATTATTTATTTGTTTTGTTTTCATTTTGATTTAAGAAGCTTCCAAATTTTAAAACTTCAAAATTTATATACTTATGTCAAAAATTCTACTAGCCCTATGGACTAGTGCAATTTAATTCACCCCAAAACTGTCAAATATTTACCAAGAAGCATACTTTGCTACCATTTAACACACACCCAAAAAGGCAAACATCCAATATACTCGTAGGTTCGTACAAATCTTATTCGGACTCGTACATGATAACAAAATAACATAACTTGACCGAAGCCCATATGTATGACTATATATTTGATAACAATCAACCCCGGGATTAATCTAGGACTGTTTAGAAGTCAACCACGAATTTTACAAGCTAGATCAAACTGGCTGATTCCACCAATGATTTGGCCCTATAACATTTATCGGAACCGCTGTCTAAATAAAGATATAAAGGGTGGTTAAATTTTAAGGTCCGATGTTGAATATGAACCACACCTAAACGTCATGATTTTTTCTGCATTTCATTTGACATTTCCCAATTTCAGACTAAATCAATTTGAACCATAGAAAGATACACAATCGAGCAACGCGTTAAAGTTATTCAGGAATATTATGAAAATTGGCGTTCAAATCAAAATGCACTTTTCGGTCAGCATAATCGACCAAATGTGTCCACAATCGGGATAATTGTGCACATATTTTTACAAATCGGATCTGTAGGAAATGAGAAAACACCTCTGCATGCTCGCCAAGTTCGTTCTGCGGAAAACATTGCTGTTGTTCGCAATAGTGTGGCAGAATAACCGTCAACCTCGACTCGCCGTCGGTGTTCGCTATCGCGAGATCATAACGGAATTCTTGAAGCCAGAAATTGAGGATATGGATGTGCACGATATGTGGTTTCAACAGGACGGTGCCACTTGCCACACAGCTAACGAAACAATGGCTCTTTTGCGCGACAAATTCAATGGCCGTGTTATCTCACGTGGTGGCGATGTCAATTGGCCGCCAAGATCATCTGATTTGACACCGTTGGACTTATTTCTTTGAGATTGAAAGAAAAGGTATACGTCGATAAGCCAGCAACAATTCAAGAGCTAGAGGATGAGATAATTCGGCACATTAACATCATAGAACCTCAATTATGCCTCAGCGTCATCGAAAATTTGGATCATCAGATGGAGGTGTGCCGCCGAGGTCTCGGCAGCTATTTGGCCGATATTTTGTTCCGTACATAATTGAACCATACCATATTATCATAATAAAAATAAATGACAATAATTCCCTAAATAATTTGTGTTTTATTCGAAATCAACATCGGCCCTTAAAATTTAACCACCCTTTACAAAGGATGATGAAAAAGTAAAGTCGCAGATTACAAAATATGTTGCAAATGCAAGCCCACTGCAACTAAAAAGATTAAGGAAAGCATTCCCACACCCCCAACGAAAATCTTAAGAAGAATTGTTCCGAAGAAGCTTTGGCTTTGCTTATGAACTTAGAACTTTCTAAAGAGAAATATGAGATACTACGGGCATCTTTAAGGCAACATGGAGCTGATATTTTACCCGAATACAAGCATGTTTCGAAAGCCAAAATAGATTTCCGACCACTGCATACGGATTTTACTGAATTCTCTGTGAAAGCTAAAATGCAGAATCTTATGCACAAACAAATTTTAAATATAAATTGTTGAAGAGCGCCCCGGTAGGCTAGTTGGTAGCGTGCTAGCTTATAAGTGGGCGGGTCGTGGGTTCAATTCCCACCAGAGGTTCCGGTCTGTTTTCGCTACAACGAGCCGATGGCCTTTGCTGCTAGTGCTCGGTTAGGGTATTAATATATAATTTGTAATTATATAATTAATATAAATATAAATAAATTGTTGAACACTTTCAAATCATTAGAGGTGAGACTGCTGCATGTAAAGTCACGAAAAGAGTTAGAAAGTAATTATAGTTCAGAAATGATTGGTCTTTTAGATATACCTTCTTTTACGCATTGTGAGCAATATTTTACAAAAAAATTATATATAAATTAAATTTTTTTTTAATCTTTTCTGGAATAATTTTTGAATCATAAAAACATAAATAATCAAAAATTTAAAAAAAAAATTATTTTACTTTCCATTAAATTGATTTTTCCACAAATTTCAACTTTGCTAAAAAGTAGGCACCTTAAAGA
Source organism: Eustalomyia histrio (assembly GCA_949748255.1). NCBI lineage: Eukaryota > Metazoa > Arthropoda > Insecta > Diptera > Anthomyiidae > Eustalomyia > Eustalomyia histrio. Next base: position 80,606,940 of record OX456524.1, read on the forward strand.
TAAAGAACATTCATTTCATAGGTTGATCAATTATCTATCGTATGCCTCTTAAATTTATTGATTATCTCATTTAGTTCAAAAGTTATGATTTTTGTAACGAAAAAACTAAAAAGGCGCCACTGTGCGACGGTACGCTTTGCCAGCAAATTCGATTTCTAACAAAAATGTGTTTGTATTTACAGTTTAATAAGTATTTTGTTTGTATTTTTAATAATAAAAACATAATTTTTAGAGTTTTTTTTAGCATTGTGTTTAAAATATTATACACACAGGAACAATTATAAATATATATACCGCGTTTTTTTTAAACTATTAACTTTTTTTTATTAAACCGACAACGAATGATCTTCAAATATTGTACTAACGATTAAAAAAAAAATATAATTTTTTTGTCTTGAGTCCTAAGTTACGAAAAATATTAAAACTTTACACGTTGTCCTTTGGGATAGTAAATTAGAAAGGATACCAATGATCTTATTACCAAAAACAGTTTTGGATAAAACTTAATATCAAGCTTAACATCGTAATGCACACTTTTTTTAGTTTTTATAAAACTTATATTAAAAATTTAAGTTTAACGAAATATTATAATTTTTTTGAAATTTACATCTAACGTTCAATATCGTAACATAAGGAAGAGTTAACACCACTTTTTGAATTCTAAAAAATCTATAAAAAATTAGATTTATAAAATATAACTACAAAATTTCCTAAACATAAACAAAGTACGATTTTATTTCACACATTCATTTTGCAAATATATAAAAAATACAATTTCCAATAAAATTTCGAAAATTACTTAATTAAAACTTAATAACAATTACATACACTGTGCTTGGATTTGACACTTTTTTAAAAAAATATCTGATAAAGTGAATTTGAGTACACGGAATTCAATTGTGCTAGCAGTTTTTCGAAATTAGCGCTCGTATTCGCGATTTAAAACTAGATTACTTAAGTACCATTAAACGATATTTTTATACTTTTAGGATCGTTTTTGAATTTGAAGCAATCGAGCTCTTTTATATACAATTTTTTCGCGACATTTTTTTTCCGGAAGAAAATGTGTTTAAAAACAATTGAAAATAGAAGTTTTGTGCTTACAGCTTCCTTCATATTAAACATATTTAGAAATATTTGATAAAGTTCTAATTAGAAATGATCCCAGAAGTATAAATATGTAATTTTTTTGGTACCTTAGCGTCAAAATATTTCATCGCAAATACGAGCGCTAACTTTGAAGAACTGAATTTACCATTTAAATTAGCTGTACTAGCACAATGTTATTAATTAAATTGTTTAGTTTAATTTAAAAAATTTTATCATTTACACCACTTCCATTGTTTTTGAAATGAATCTAAAAATTCATAAACTTTAAAAGTTTTAAAGTTAAAAAGTTACACTGTCTCCAATTGGATTTAAAAAATTATTAACCGTAACTTAATTATTATTTACACTCAAAAAAAATGAACTAGAATTTATAAAAAAAAATTTAGAAAAATTAACTTATTTTCATTAAAGGGTGCCAAAGATACTTTTTACCTATATTTAATAAAATTTTCTTTGATATTAATAAACAAATTTTACTTAAAATTTGGTAAAAATTTCTAAATTATAGAAAAATTTTACTACTGAGATGTAAATTTTGATTAGAAAACAGTAAAATTTCCTTCTAATTAGTTTATACATCATCTAAAATTTTATTGTTAGTTAGGAAGTGTTTCCTTGGTTTTAAGAAAAATTTTATTTAAGTTCATTAGATAATTTTTTTTACTAAAAACTAAAAATAAGAAAATATTTTCTAACATCAAGTTAAATAGCACTTCTTTTAAGTGAAAATTATCCTTATCCTGCTTCTGTGGTAAAGGTAATATACACTCAGAATATTATGTAGTTAACTGTTTGTAGTTTAATAAAAAAGTTTTCCGTTCCATTTAAAAATAAAGGAAGATACATTTATTTTTCAAAGAAATATCTATATTAACTTTTTTATACATTTATTCGAAATAATTTACTATCATTTACCGATTTTTTTCAGTTTCATTTATTTTTTTCATTTGTTTGAAATTTAATAAAAATTTACCCACAAAACGGAAACTTGTGGTCCGTAACAGTTATTACAAATTTAAATTTTGTTTGCTGTCTGTTTCAAAAAAAATATTCAAAAAATTTCAATTTGTTTTTTTATTTAAATTGGTTGTATATATACAAAATTTTTCAACTCAAATTACAAGAACTTCATAAACACACACACATATACAAATACATTCACACAAAAAGTATTTATAGCTTCATATGCATACATACATTTTGTATTGTACGAGTATATTAAATAAAAAACAAAAAATACAAAAACGGAAATAATTTCAAATAAATGAAAAAAACATTTATTTTTTAAGGATTGGTGGGTAAAATTTTGACATTTATTTTAACTGATTATATCATTTGTTTCTTACGGATGTGTCAGTTGATTAATCAACATTTAAAAATAAATAACAAATAGCATTTAATTTAAATGAAAATTAAGTAGACCGGTTTTTAAATGAAATATCAATTCTTTTAACTTACAAACTTTTTTAAGTGTATTTTTCCATATAATTTAAAGTATTTCACACTTATTGAGTAAGTATTTTCTCACTTTCTGAGGACTTCTGCTTTGTAAGGACACTGCTCTTAACAAGATTTTTGCTATACATTCTTGTCTTAAAATTAAATTGAATTATACTAAATTCATGTATTTAAAATACAAATTAAATTCCATTAACAAAAGGCTAAACAAATTAAAAATGTACTGCGGGATATCCTGAAACGTAATGAATTGTGACAAAGTCAGATCCTTTTCGTAGTTAATTAACGGTTCTGCTTGAGAGAACTGCAAAAAGGGACGCCCTAACTGATACACCGCATCTATGGCTAAGGAACACTGGGGGTCCTTTGTAGTCTTAAATTAACTAATTTAAGGAAATTGTTGCAAAAATACAAAATATCACAGTTACATTTCCTGTTATTATTGAAAAATGGAAAAATTTCATAAGTTTATTTTATGGGATTTTTAGCCTAAACTTTATTTGACATAAACAAATTTAAACTTTTTTATTATTAAGTGAAAAAAATAGTTCGATAAATAAAAAGTTTAATAAGCGCAACGTCAATTATAGGAAAGCCATTATGCCGTAGTGTGTAAAATGTGCTTGCGATATTTTGTATTGTAGTCAGCAAACAAAATTATTACATAAAAGCGCAAATTCGAAATTTTTAACATTTGGCTAACAAAATTTTAAAACAATATTTTAAGCTACTTTAAGTTCAATGTTAAAGACTGTTAAGATTAGAGATGGTCATGTAAGCCATTTAAGAATCACACACCAAAAATTACAATCATACACAATAATTTTTTTAAATGGTTAGTTAAATTTGTTTCCTTTAATAATATTTTTTCATAGAAATTATAAAAACTAACTAGTTTGTTTTTAATTTATTGTTTTTTTTTGGAATAGAATATTGAAAAAAATTTAAACGTTTTCCATCAAAAAAATCCTATACTAAATTTTATTATTATTTAAAAATTAAAAGTCTTTTACTTGAAAAAAAAGAACATTTTATTAAAATTTTAAAAGTTTGTCGGAACTAAGTTGCATGAAAATTTTCCTTAGAAATAGTTCATCAGTTTCTAAAATGAAGTAAATTTTTATTTTTATATAGGAAAAAATGTATTACGTTTTGTTTTTAATTGTCTGAACTAATTTTTAGAAAACAATTTTTCAAACTTAAAAAATGAATTTGAAAATGGCTTTCTAAAATTTAGTTAACTTTACTACTCGCGAACAAGAAATTAACACACATTAAGTTCAAGTACTTTCTCGATTTAAGTTAGACACATTTTTTGAACTAAATGGGAGTAAATTATGTCCTAAATTTTTTTTTTAACTACCCATGTAAAAATCGAAATATATATGAACATACATGATCATACATGGGCTTGTATATGATCATACATGGGCATACATGGGTCATACATGGTCATATACGTCCATACATGATCTCATATATGACCATATATCTTCGGATCCGAAATTTGAGGGTATATGGTGATATATGTGCATATATTATCATACATGCTCATATATTATTCATGTATGCTCGTATATGATCATATACGTCCATATACCCTCAAATTTCGGATCCTAAGATATATGATCATATATGAGATCATGTATGGTCATATATTGAACAATGTATGGACGTATATGACCATGTATGCCCATGTATGATCATATACAGGCCCATGTATGATCATGTATGCTCATATATATTTCGATTTTTAGATGGGTAAACTTAATTTTATTACATTTGAGTATGCAATTTTCTTAAAACTAACATGTTTTTCCTTAAAATGAATTGTTGTTTTTTCCCTAAAATCAAGAAAAATTACTTAGGAAAAATATGAACTATTTCTGAGTATATAAACTATATCGTTTTTCTTCAAACTTAGGAATAATAATTCTTTTTAAGAAAATTTGTCTAAGTTTTAATAAAATTTTACTTAAATTGAGGACAATTTATAAACCATTTTGAAGGAAAATTTTTAATTACATTTTAGTTCATATCTTTTTTTTTTGTAGAGTGTAGCAGATTTTACTACACTTACAATATATTTTCCGTTACCGACTGTAGTTTATTTAAAAAGTAATACGTAAAGTTTGTTTTTAAATGAAGAATCAATTGAAATTCATAGAAATATATTTTTTAACTATTTGAATCAGTCATTCAAAAAACAGACTGTAAAAATCTACAGACATTCAGTAGGAGTTGATATTTTCAGTTAAATGTAAAATTTTATGTTTACTGCTTCAAAAAATAGAAATTCATATAATTCCTTTTTGTTTTTTTACCAAAATAGTTTGTTTATATACAAAATTATTTCAATAAAAATTCCAAGAAATTATTTAAATATACATACACACAAAGCCAATAAAAATATATACATGTGTTGTGTTCTGTTTTGTAATTACATACAAATAAAAAACTTTCAATTTGAAAAACAAACCACAAAAGTAGTTTTTTCTAACTTTTTGTCGGTAAAAATTTGATGGTCATTTTAAACGGCTTTCTATTGTTTTTACTTTTGTCCATTATTAAACAATGATTGAAAATAAACAACAAAATGGGTTAAATATTAAGGAAAATCAGTAGTCCTCTTTTTAATTGTATTTTCGATTAATTTAATATGTATTTCAAGTTGTTATTACCGAAATAATATTGTGAGTGTACTATTTCGAATATGTTTAACTACTCGTATACCATATTCTCAAACTTAGCAAAAATTACACAATTTATTATGTAATTTTAGACATTTGAAAGGTTTCCTGTTGAAAACGGACCTATCACAGGAAACGTCACGTCACTGGTCCATTGCATCAAAGACCGGTTTTTTAAAAGGTACGGTCACTTCAATAAGGCATGTGTAAGGAGAAGGTTAAATGTCCTTTGTGACATGTCCTAGGACTGACGTAGAAGAAACTGTCACAGGGCTGACGCGAAAGAATCTGTCACATGACTAACGCAAAATGCGGGTAAAAAAACTGACGAAAAGAACACATATGAGTCTAAAAGTAAATTTCCACACAAATTTAGTATGTATGTTTATAGATTTTATGTTTTCACCAATATAGGTACATTTTAGCCCGACAACATTGCGTTTATGGTAGCAGTATATTATGAATAGACTGGTATTTTTAAAAAGAAAAATATATATGTCAAACCGTTAGGTTACAATTAAATATGTATGCGATACACCCTGTTGTGTCGATAGCAATGTGTTTGTAGATAATAAAGCTTTGACAAACTTTGGCATGCAATAAATACTGGTAGTTTAAAAATGTTGCCAGGTACGATATTTTTTTTTTTTGGAAATTATTATAAATATTCTTTGTATATGTTAAGGCAAAACAATATGTATTCGGTTTGAATGAATTTTATTGAATTAGGTACTTGTTAATATGTTACACTGTTTAAAAGTCCCCTTAATATGTATGTAGTTAATATGTAAGTAGTAACTTAATTAAACGATTGTATGTTTTATATTAAACCTCAACAATATGTCATTCATTATGGTAGGTCATTTTCAGAAAAAACACTCAAGTTTTAAGAGTTATTGTTGAATTTATGCATTTTCACCACATTTATACTCTGAGCAACTGTCATGCGCCTTTACTATTCACCAATATGTCAAAAGTGTCCCAAATTGTTTAAGCTTTACAATGAATATATATGTCATGTCGTTTTACAATTATATTTGATAGTCCATAAATTAGTTTGTTTGGTAAGTATTACAACATCGCTTATAGAAATTGACTTGCAGACTGAAATTTGTTTATTACTAATGGCTGGTTTACACTCTAAGATTTTCGGAGTGATTTTGTTAACCATCCTATATGTATGTTTTGCACGTGTAGTTAAATAAAATCGTATGAAAAATCACGCATAACAAATAACTAACTGTATTTTTACCTCATAGGATAAGTTAACAAAAAAAATTTGAGTTTCTGGGGCACTGAGAGTCCACTTATCATTCACGAAGAGTCATAATATTCACTTAACGTCGCTACATGTGCTCTATTTACGTCGGAAGTGTAATCGAGCTTTATTTTTTCGACGACGTTGTGGATAGTATAGTTCTGTGACTGGTGAGCGATCAACAAGTTTGTATTGCCGCAAATTGGACATTTTAAACGATTTTTTTCTTTGAGGTTTTTTGAAGTCACGAGTCTATATAGGCTCTTAAAGAGAATATTTAGCAAGAGTGCATTTATGAAAAAAAAAAAACAATGATCAAATAAATATTCAAACATATATAGCACACCAACATCGGATGAATATTTTTGGACAAACCTCCATTCATACACAATTATAGTTACCCTACTTTCTTCCAGTAAACATATACTCAGATTATTATTTAGTTTAACAAAATAGTTTTCGTTCCATTTATAAATAAAGGAACATACATTTATTTTTCAAAGAAATATGCATATTAACTTTTTTATACATTTGAAAAGAATTACTACCATTTACAATTTTTCCAGTCTCATACATATATTTTTTCCATTTGTTTAAAATTTGATAAAAAATATCTCTATATAACCCCCCAGAATATAAAAATTCGCTTTTAACAATTCCTTAACGAGTAATGTCTTTATATTCACTTCCGTGAAATGTAGAATACATCTGATGATACTTTTTTTAAAAAAAAAAATATATGTATATAAACGTTTCGTTATTATTTGCAATATTTTTTAAGTTAATTTAATGCAGTTTTACTTGCCTTAATATCTGCGGATTAATAGGAACATTTCTTAATTTTAATGTTCATTTGTAATCCTACAAAAAATATATTTACAAATTACACATTTTGAAATTTTTTATTCAATGTCGCCGATATATCCTCTAGCTGATATATAAAAGATATTTAAAATCAAACTAGTAGATTTTCTTCTAAACGACAAAATTGACGATATTGTCGTAATATTTTTAAGGCTTATTGGGCTGTTATTTAAAAACTTAAATAGTATAAGTAATTTTAAGTATGGCTACATATACCAAAAGCCTTTTGTTTAGTAGTTCATCACATCACCCGTACAATTAAGCCAAAATAATAAAACAAAGTTTATAAATTTACTTACGAGTATATTCCATTTTTCAAAAATTTTAATTTTTTTGCATCTCGGTTTACTCAAATTATATTAATTTATTTAAATCCCCTTTAAAATTTCATTATTTCTTATAAGAATTTATAAGTTTATATGCTCAAACATTGATATATCTTTTTTATTCAGGTTCGCAGTTCAAATTGCCGTCACAGTAAACATATTTTCATATAATGAGTCAAAACACATGAACCATTCGGATCGACCATCTCCGATTTCAATTAAATTCACCATAACAATCTTACTATACAAGTTCATTACGAAGCTCAAATTTCTAAGTCCAGACGCTTTCGGTTTCCGAAATATGACGTCATGATTATGACAAAAAACGTTAAAATTTTACTAAAGTAGCAGTCAAGCTTTGGCTTTTGTTTGATCTGGTCGTGCGAATCTGAGTTGAAGAAAAAATTAAAACAATCAAACGAAAAAAAAAAATCAATCAAAATTGGTAAACGTGGTCGTCTTGTGTACGATGTGGACGCTATGTCTTCATCAAAAATTCCTAAAACTGGGTCCAGGAGAAATTTCTGGACGCCATTACAAGTTTATGATGATGATGAAGAAGGATCTGAGACTGAAATGGACAGTGATAAAAATTTAAAAAGCCAAATTCATAAAATTTCCCCAATAAAAGTGTTGTCCCAAAACATTGATGAAATTCTCAAGCTGTTTGATAAAAGAGGTGTTACACATTATTTTATTAAAAAGATGTCGATAGGTTTGAAAATAATATGCGAAACTCCTGAAACATATAATTTAATAACAATAATTCTCCGTGAAAATAATTGTCAATTTTTTACGCATGACAACAAAAACCATAAACCCTTGAAAGTCGTTCTTCGTGGACTAGATGGCAAAACCGACGTTCAAGTTAAAAATGAACTCAATTCTCTCGGCTTCAAATGTACTGAGGTTAAAGTCATTAAAAAATCATTTGGAAATTATTTTGATACGTTGTATATTGTTTATTTCGAAAACGGCTCTGTAAAAATTCAAGATCTCCGAAAAAATGTTCGTGCTCTATTTCGTACTATAATCACATGGGATTATCAACGTAAATTAAAGAATAAACCTGTTCAATGTAGAAAATGTCAAATGTTTGGTCATGGAGAAAGGTGGTGCAATGTCAAACCAAGGTGTGCAAACTGTGGAGAAAAACACAAAACAGCAGATTGTAGGAATGAAGACAAAGTTAAATGTGCTAATTGCGGCAATGGCCACAAATCAACTGATATTACATGCCCTAATCGTTTGGCATATATGGAAATGAGAGATAGACTCTCAAACCGATCACGCCTTTCCCAGAGGCAAACTATTAATAAAATAAATAACAACGTAGACAACTTTCCAATTCTACATTATAATAATGCATCTCATTCCCAGAAGCAAACAAATGTCAATAATATCTTATCATCTGTGAATAATACTCAATTGTCTCATACTACTGTGGAGACTGTTCGTGATTGGAACAAATCTAGTGCCAATATTAAAATCAACAACAATTCTACCGTTAACAACTCTAATGAAGATCTCTTCTCTGAGCAAGAACTTGTAAATCTCACATTGGAATTAATATCTAAACTCAGCAATTGTAAAAGTAAACAAGATCAATTCAGTGTACTAACCCAATTAACATTTAAGTTTCTATATAACAATGTGTAACTATGGCTGTTGATAATTTAAAAATAGTATTCTGGAACTCACGAAGTATCCGAAACAAAATATATGAATTTAACAATTTTTTAAGTAGAAATGATATTGATATATGTCTTTTGTCTGAGACTTGGCTCAGCGAAGCAAACAATCTATATCATGCTCAATATACATGTATACGTCGAGATCGAGTAGGGCAAAAGGGGGGTGGTGTTGCCATATTTATTAAAAATTCAATTAGTTTTACAACTATTCCTAGTATTGTTACTCAGGTTATTCAAAATGTGGGTATTGAAATCAAATTTATACAAAATTTGAGCTTGAAGATATACAGTGTATATTTTCCTGGTGGCGCAAGTGATAGTCAACTTCGGGAAAAGTTCAAAAGCGATCTAAGAAAAATGTTTAACATGGATTGTAAATTTTTGATATGCGGAGACCTAAACTCTAGACATAGAAATTGGAATTGTTTACGTGCCAATCAATGGGGAAGTATTTTGCATGGCTTAACATCATACTTCCCAGTAACTATTTTATTTCCTAATACACCCACTTACATTCCGGCAGCCTCCAGATTCAATCCATCAACTCTAGATTTAATTTTTTCAAATATTCCTCAATTTATATCAAACCCAAAGACTTTAAATGATCTTAGTTCAGATCATCTTCCTATCTATTTCAATCTTTCCTGCTCTATGCCCCTGATGGAAAATTTACATTACAATTTTAATCGCGCAAATTGGCATAAATATAAAAGAGTCTTGAAAACCATTATACCTAGCGATACCCCAAGCAATCTAAACTGTACCAATTCACGGGACATCGATGATAATGTAACACATTTCACTGGTTATCTGATGGATGCTGTTAGGCAATCGGTTCCCAAATGTCCACCAAAAAACAATTATTTCAAATTACCGAATTACATTTTGCGTTTAATAAAGATTAGAAATCAGTATCGTAGAGAGTGGACAAGATATAGGCAATTGTCCGATTATGAGGTAATGAACAGGTATACAGTACTAATTCGTAGCGAAATATATTTATATCGTAACAGGATATGGAATGATAAGTTAAGTAAAATGGATAAAGGATCCAAACCTTTTTGGAATACAACTAAAATTTTAAAAAAGAAGACTGTCCAATGTCACTCGCTCTCAGTGGGTGACCAAATACTAATTTCTGAAGAGGATAAGGTTAATGCTTTCGCACATACCTTTAGTCTCAATCATAAAGTATCTGAAAACTTGGGTTATGAGGACCACTCAAGGCATGTAAGCCAAGTGGTTGATTATTTTGACTCTTTAAACATAACCACTCCAACTTCTGAGCTGGTTACAGTCAGCGATGTTGCAACACTCATTAAAAATTCTAAGAAAAGGAAGGCTAGTGGCCTAGACGAAATTAATAACCAAATGTTAAAACAGCTTCCTCAAATTGCAATACGCTTCTTGACTGAAATTTATAACTCATGTCTTAAACTACAGTATTTTCCAAACACTTGGAAAACCGCAAAAGTTGTTCTAATACCCAAACCTGGCAAACCTGTCAACAAACCTGAAAATCATAGGCCAATCAGTCTTCTGAGCAGCTTGGGAAAAATACTGGAAAAAATTATAAATGTAAAACTTCTTTGTTTTGTTAATAATAATCATATCTTACCTAACGAGCAATTCGGATTCAGGAGATCGCATTCTACTATACATCAAGTTAAAAGGATCTGTAATGACGTTATACATGGTCTCAGAGCAGGAAATTCCACTGCCTTAGTTTTACTTGATGTTGAAAAGGCATTTGACTCTGTATGGCACTATGGCTTAATTTATAAGCTGATTCAGTTTAACCTGCCACTGTTTCTCATACGACTGATTCGAAATTTTTTAAAAGATCGATATTTTTGTATAAATATGTGTAACACGTTTTCCGACCTTAAAGCAATTCCTGCTGGTGTTCCTCAGGGATCTGTTTTAGGTCCACTTCTATATAACATATACTGTTCTGATATGCCCACACTTAGTCCATGCAAATACGCTGCTTATGCGGATGACATTGCTCTGTATTTCACGAATGAATTCAGTCTGAATATACTGACTGAACTTCAACGCTCACTGGACAAGTTAGAGGAGTACTACTTTAAGTGGAAAATTAAAATCAATTCAGGTAAAACACAGGCTATCTTTTTCAGTAGGAAAAGAAAGTTTTGTTATTTACCTAATGATAATCTTACACTCTCGGGCAACAGTATTAGTTGGTCGGATAATGTTAAATATTTAGGCATCAGTCTAGATAAAAAGTTAATTTTTAATTCTCATATCTCATATATTATAGGAAAAATTGATAAATATAAAAAAATATTATACCCTTTAATAAATAAGTATTCCCTTCTTAACAATCATAACAAAATGCTCATAGTCAAAGTTATATTTCAGGCGATCATCCTATATGGTTGTCCAGTATGGGGAAATTGCTCGAAAACTCATATTAAGCGACTACAAATCGCGCAAAATAAGATCTTAAAAATGACTTTAAAATTGCCTTGGCATTTTTCAACGTCTAGGTTACATGATATTAGTAATACAAAAACTGTTACTCAAGGCATCGAAAAAGCGACTACCCGCTTTAGAACAAACTGTAGTTTTTCTGATAACCCACTAATCTTGAACTTGTAGTTTTTCCTAAATGTTTTTATGTTTTGATGCATTTATTGTTCGATTAAAAATATATTAATAATTAAAATATGTGTATGTATATATTATATAAATAAATATATTTCTTTTATATTGAAGGTTTTTGTTAATAGTTTTCCTTCGTAAAAATGTATTTGATATCAACATAAATTATATCTCTTAAAAGTTTATATACAAATACTTTAGATATAAGGCTAAGCCAAATCTGTGCAATAAATGTTAATTTGTAAGTGTATATTGTAATTTTTCTATTAAATAAAGAAATTAATTAATTTACTAAAGTATCATCAGAAAAGGGAACAATAATTTTTAAACTATACGACATAAAAAATTTGCTTTATTTTTTTAGGTGAGAAAGAGCTCTTTAAAATGATATGCATATCAATTTTTTCCCTGGAAGGGTCAAAGGTAATTTTTGGGGGTCTACACCCAGAAAACAGCATCAGTTGTGGCCACCGAATTCGTTGCCAATCAAATTCTGGCGGTTACAACAACTATCTTCATATTAAATTGTATTTTTAGTTGTGAAAGGCAATGTAGTCTAATTTAATATTTGTATTCCACATAAATATTATTACATTCCACAAAATTTTATTTAAAAAAAAACCGATTTTTAGATATTTCCGGTATCGAACCTGGTCATTCAAATTCGTAGTTCACACCCTTGCTCTTGCTTACTGCACCACAATTCAATTTAATTTTCTTTGATATATTTGTTGTATAATAGTTGGAGTATTTTATTTTAATTACAAAAAATATATTTCTTAAATGATTGCCTTTTTCCGGGATTTGAACTCGTAAATTACGAGTACTAGGCTAGCTCTCTACCCACTAGCTCACAAACACTTATAAAGTTTAATGACTCATTTTAAATTCCAATATTTAGTGGCTTCTATGATCAATACAATACATAATCCGGTTGGTTTAACTGAAATTCTAATATAATAATATATTTTATCAGGGTAAACGTATTTGTAGTTACCACTTTCGAATATCGAATATATATATATATGTGCACAGCACATGTTGCGGGGACAGGTTTTCGTTCCACAAGTTACTATGAAGACATTTTGTTACTTTGGGGACTGTCCTTAAACTTTTCGTTATTCTACTGTTTACACTGAAGACATTTTACTGGACACAGCGCATTTTATAGGGACTTTTTTGGCTGTATATACAGATGTCTTCAAAAGATGGGCAATGCATATATATATATATATATATATATATATATATATTCATTTCGCATACTTTGAAGACATCTGTATATACAGCCAAAAAAGTCCCTATAAAATGCGCTGTGTCCAGTAAAATGTCTTCAGAGTAAACACTAGAATAACGAAAAGTTTAAGGACAGTCCCCAAATTAACAAAATGTCTTCATAGTAACTTGTGGAACGAAAACCCGTCCCCGCAACATGTGCTGTGCACATATATATATATATATATATATATATATATATATATATGCATTTCAAATACTTTGAAGACATCTGTATATACAGCCAAAAAAGTCCCTGTAATATGCGCTGTATCCAGTAAAATGTCTTTAGTGTATACAGTAGATTAATTAAAAGTTTGAGGACGGTCTCCAAAGTAACAAAATGTCTTCATAGTAACTTGTGGAACGAAAACCCGTCCCCGCAACATGCGCTATGCACATATATATATATATATATATATATATATATATATATATGCATTGCCCATACTTTGAAGACATCTGTATATACAGCCAAAAAAGTCCCTATAAAATGCGCTGTGTCCAGTAAAATGTCTTCAGAGTAAACACTCGAATAATGAAAAGTTTAAGGACAGTCCCCAAAGTAACAAAATGTCTTCATAGTAACTTGTGGAACGAAAACCCGTCCCCGCAATATGTGCTGTGCACATATATATATATATATATATATATATATATGCACAGCACATGTTGCGGGGACAGGTTTTCGTTCCACAAGTTACTATGAAGACATTTTGTTACTTTGGGGACTGTCCTTAAACTTTTCGTTATTCTAGTGTTTACTCTGAAGACATTTCACTGGATACAGAGCATTTTATAGGGACTTTTTTGGCTGTATATACAGGTGTCTTCAAAGTATGGGCAATGAATATATATATATATATATAGATATATATTTATATATATATGCATTGCCCATACTTTGAAGACATCTGTATATACAGCCAAAAAAGTCCCTATAGAATGCGCTGTGTCCAGTAAAATTTCTTCAGAGTAAACACTAGAATAATGAAAAGTTTAAGGACAGTCCCCAAAGTAACAAAATGTCTTCATAGTAACTTCTGGAACGAAAACCCGTCCCCGCAATATGTGCTGTGCACATATATATATATATATATGAGCACAGCGCATGTTGCGGGGACGGTTTTTCGTTTCACAGGTTACTATGAAGACATTTTGATTCTTTGGAGATTGACCTCAAACTTTATATTAATCTACTATATACACTGAAGACATTTTACTGGATACAGCTCATATTACGGGGTCTTTTTTGGCTGTATATACAGATGTCTTCAAAGTATGTGAAATACATACATATATATATACATATATATTCATTGCCCATACTTTGAAGACATCTGTATATACAGCCAAAAAAGTCCCTATAATATGCGCTGTCCCCACAACAGCGCATGTTGTGGGGACGGGATTTCGTTCCACAAGTTACTATGAAGACATTTTGTTACTTTGGGGACTGTCTTAAACTTTTCGTTATTCTAGTGTTTACTCTGAAGACATTTTACTGGACACAGGGCATTTTATAGGGACTTTTTTGGCTGTATATACAGATGTCTTCAAAGTATGAGCAATGCATATATATATATATATGTGCACAGCACATGTTCCGGGGACGGGTTTTCGTTCCACAAGTTACTATGAAGACATTTTGGTACTTTGGGGACTGTCCTTAAACTTTTTGTTATTCTACTGTTTACACTGAGGACATTTTACTGGATTCAGCGCATATTATAGGGACTTTTTTGGCTGTATATACAGATGTCTTCAAAGTATGGGCAATGCATATATATATATATATATATATATATATATATATGCGCTGTGTCCAGTAAAATGTCTTCAGAGTACACACTAGAATAACGAAAATTTAAGGACAGTCCCCAAAGTAACAAAATGTCTTCATAGTACCTTGTGGAACGAAAACCCGTCCCCGCAACATGTGCTGTGCATATATATATATATATATATATGTGCACGGCGCATGTTGCGGGGACGGTTTTTCGTTCCACAAGTTACTATGAAGACATTTTGTTACTTTGGGGACTGTCCTTAAACTTTTCGTTGTTCTACTGTTTACACTGAAGACATTTTACTGGATACAGCGCATATAATAGGGACTTTTTTGGCTGTATATACAGATGTCTTCAAAGTATGTGCAATGAATATATATATATATATATATATATATATATATATATATATATATATATATATGTGCATGGCGCATGTTGCGGGGACGGGTTTTCGTTCCACAAGTTACTATGAAGACATTTTGTTACTTTGGGGACTGTCCTTAAACTTTTCGTTATTTTAGTGTTTACTCTGAAGACATTTTACTGGACACAGCGCATTTTATAGGGACATTTTTGGCTGTATATACAGATGTCTTCAAAGTATGGGTAATGCATATATATATATATATATATATATATATATATATGCATTTCACATACTTTGAAGACATCTGTATATACAGCCAAAAAAGTCCCTATTAAACGAAAACCCGCAACATGTACTGTGCACATATATATATATATACATATATATATGCATTGCCCATACTTTGAAGACATCTGTATATACAGCCAAAAAAGTCCCTATAAAATGCGCTGTGTCCAGTAAAATGTCTTCAGAGTAAACACTCTGAAGACATCTGTATATACAGCCAAAAAAGGCCCTTTAATATGCGCTGTATCCAGTAAAATGTCTTCAGTGTAAACAGTGGAATAACGAAAAGTTTAAGGACAGTCCCCAAAGTAACAAAATGTCTTCATAGTAACTTGTGGAACGAAAACCCGTCCCCGCAACATGCTCTGTGCATATATATATATATATATATATATATATATATATGTATATATATATATATATATATATATATATGTGCACAGCACATGTTGCGGGGACGGGTTTTCGTTCCACAAGTTACTATGAAGACATTTTGTTACTTTGGGGACTGGCCTTAAACTTTTCGTTATTTTACTGTTTACACTGAAGACATTTTACTGGATACAGGGCATATTATAGGGACTTTTTTGGCTGTATATACAGATGTCTTCAAAGTATGGGCAACGAATATATATATATATATATATATATATATATATATATGTGCACGGCTCATGTTGCGGGGACGGTTTTTCATTCCACAAGTTACTATGAAGACATTTTGTTACTTTGGAGACTGTTCTTAAACTTTTCGTTATTCTACTGCTTACACTGAAGACATTTTACTGGATACAGCGCATATTTTAGGGACTTTTTTTGCTGTATATTCAGATGTCTTCAAAGTATGGGCAATGAATATATATATATATATATATATATATATTCATTGTGCATACTTTGAAGACATCTGTATATACAGCCAAAAAAGTCCCTATAATATCCGCTGTATCGAGTTAAATGGCTTCAGTGTAAACAGTAGAATAACGAAAAGTTTAAGGACAGTCCCCAAAGTAACAAAATGTCTTCATAGTAGCTTGTGGAACGAAAACCCGTCCCCGCAACATGTGCTGTGCACATATATATATATATATATATATATATATTCATTGTGCATACTTTGAAGACATCTGTATATACAGCCAAAAAAGTCCCTATAATATTCGCTGTATCCAGTAAAATGTCTTCAGTGTATATAGTAGATTAATGTAAAGTTTGAGGTCAGTCTCCAAAGAATCAAAATGTCTTCATAGTAACCTGTGAAACGAAAAACCGTCCCCGCAACATGCGCTGTGCACACATATATATATATATATATATATATATATATATATATATATATATATATATGTGCACAGAGCATTTTGCGGGGACGGGTTTTCGTTCCACAAGTTACTATGAAGACATTTTGGTACTTTGGGGACCGTCCTCAAACTTTTAATTATTCTACTGTTTACACTGAAGACATTTTACTGGATACAGCTCATATTACGGGGTCTTTTTTGGCTGTATATACAGATGTCTTCAAAGTATGTGAAATACATATATATATATATATATATATATATATATATATATGTGCACGGCGCATGTTGCGGGGACGGTTTTTCGTTCTACAAGTTACTATGAAGACATTTTGTTACTTTGGGAACTGTCCTTAAACTTTTCGCCATTCTACTGTTTACACTGAAGACATTTTACTGGATACAGCGCATTTTATAGGGACTTTTTTGGCTGTATATACAGATGTCTTCAAAGTATGGGCAATGCATATATATATATATATATATATATATATATATATATATATATATGCATTGCCCATACTTTGAAAACATCTGTATATACAGCCAAAAATGTCCCTATAAAATGCGCTGTGTCCAGTAAAATGTCTTCAGAGTAAACACTAGAATAACGAAAAGTTTAAGGACAGTCCCCAAAGTAACAAAATGTCTTCATAGTAACTTGTGGAACGAAAACCCGTCCCCGCAACATGTGCTGTGCACATATATATATATATATATATATATATATATATATATATATATATATGCCCATACTTTGAAGACATCTGTATATACAGCCTAAAAAGTCCCTATAAAATGCGCTGTGTCCAGTAAAATGTCTTCAGAGTAAACACTAGAATAATGAAAAGTTTAAGGACAGTCCCCAAAGTAACAAAATGTCTTCATAGTAACTTGTGGAACGAAAACCCGTCCCCGCAATATGTGACTGTCCTTAAACTTTTCATTATTCTAGTGTTTACTCTGAAGACATTTTACTGGACACAGCGCATTTTATAGGGACTTTTTGGCTGTATATACAGATGTCTTCAAAGTATGGGCAATGCATATATATATATATATATATATATATATATATGTGCACAGCACATGTTGCGAAAACCCGTCCCCGCAATATGTGCTGTGCACATATATATATATATATATATATATATATATATATATATATGTGCACAGCACATGTTGCGGGGACAGGTTTTCGTTCCACAAGTTACTATGAAGACATTTTGTTACTTTGGGGACTGTCCTTAAACTTTTCGTTATTCTACTGTTTACTCTGAAGACATTTTACTGGACACAGCGCATTTTATAGGGACTTTTTTGGCTGTATATACAGATGTCTTCAAAGTATGGGCAATGCATATATATATATATATATATATATATATATATATGCATTGCTCATACTTTGAAGACAACTGTATATACAGCCAAAAAAGTCCCTATAATATGCTCTGTATCCAGTTAAATGTCTTCAGTGTAAACAGAAGAATAATGAAAAGTTTGTGGACAGTCCCTAAAGTAACAAAATGTCTTCATAGTAACTTGTGGAACGAAATCCTGTCCTTAAACTTTTCCTTATTCTACTGTTTACACTGAAGACATTTTACTGGACACAGCGCATTTTATAGGGACTTTTTTGGCTGTATATACAGATGTCTTCAAAGTATGGGCAATGCATATATATATAAAGGGTGTCCCAAGAAGAACGCAATTTTTAAATCTGGCAACATTCGAAGTGTCATTGTTTGACATTTGAACAATTGTTATTGTTTGCTAGTAGAAGGTACGAGGTTAGTAAAAATTGAGCGCTACCCGAATGAACAACGCATTCTCATTGTGAAATTGTTTTACCAAAATGCTGAAAGTTTTGCGGCTACAGTTCGCAAATTGCGATCAATTTGGGGTCACAATAATGCTCCAAAAGAGTCAACTGTAAAGAGATTAATGGATAAATTTGCCGAAACTGGGTCTGTTAGTAATGTAAAGACAACAACGCGCCATCAACCAGGTCGATCGACCGAAAATGTCGCAGCTGTACGTGATGATGTCGCTCAAACTCCATCCACCTCAATTCGACACCGAGCTCAGCCAATTGGTGTCTCCAAATCCACTTTGCAGCGAATTTTGACGAAAGATTTGCATCTTCATGCATACAAAGTTCAATTGACTCAGGAACTGAAGCCAGCTGACCATGGACAGCGAAGGGAGTTCGTTAATTGGGTATTGGAGA
Organism: Eustalomyia histrio; assembly: GCA_949748255.1. Classification (NCBI taxonomy): domain Eukaryota; kingdom Metazoa; phylum Arthropoda; class Insecta; order Diptera; family Anthomyiidae; genus Eustalomyia; species Eustalomyia histrio. The sequence continues at coordinate 80,626,225 of OX456524.1, forward strand.
GACAACATGAAAATGCTGATTTTGCCGATAAAATCATCTTCAGTGACGAGGCCCATTTTCATCTTGATGGCTTCGTCAATAGGCAGAATTGTCGCATTTGGGGTGAGGAAAATCCTCGAGTGATTTACGAGAAGCAAATGCATCCTCAACGTGTCACTGTGTGGTGTGGTTTTTGGGCTGGAGGAATCATTGGACCTTTTTTTTATGAAAATGAGGCAGGTCAAGCGCAAACAGTCAATGGTGTTCGGTATCGTGAAATGATAACCAGTTTTTTCTTGCCTAGAATTGAAGAAATGAATGTGGAGGGCATGTGGTTCCAACAAGACGGCGCCACATGTCATACAGCCAGAGAAACAATTCAATTGCTGCATCAGTCATTTCCCGGTCGTGTTATTTCGCGTTTTGGAGATCAGAATTGGCCGCCTAGATCATGCGATTTAACACCATTCGATTTTTTCTTTGGGGTTTTTTGAAGTCGATGGTTTACGCGAATAAGCCGACGACGACTCAAGCCTTAAAAGAGGAAATTGGACGCTGCATTAATGAAATACCGCAGCATTCATGCAAAACGGTCATTGAAAATTTCATTAAAAGATCGCGTGCATGCCAGCAAAGCCGCGGCGGCCATCTGCACGATATATTGCTCCATACATAACCTCATTCTGTCTACTTTACGATATAATAAAGTTTCACGATTTTTTTGTTTAAATATCTGTGTTTTATTTAAAATTTAAAAATTGCGTTCTTGGGACACCCTTTATATATATATATATATATATATATATATATATATATGCATTTCACATACTTTGAAGACATCTGTATATACAACCAAAAAAGACCCCGTAATATGAGCTGTATCCAGTAAAATGTCTTCAGAGTAAACACTAGAATAACGAAAAGTTTAAGGACAGTCCCCAAAGTAACAAAATGTCTTCATAGTAACTTGTGGAACGAAAACCCGTCCCCGCAACATGTGCTGTGCACATATATATATATATATATATATATATGTGCACGGCGCATGCTGCGGGGACCGGTTTTCGTTCCACAAGTTACTATGAAGACATTTTGTTACTTTGGAGACTGTCCTTAAACTTTTCGTTATTCTACTGTTTACACTGAAGACATTTTACTGGATACAGCGCATATTATAGGGACTTTTTTGGCTGTATATACAGCTGTCTTCAAAGTATGCAAAATGAATATATATATATATATATATATATATATATATATATTCATTGCACATACTTTGAAGACATCTGTATATACAGCCAAAAAAGTCCCCATTATATGCGCTGTATCCAGTGAAATGTCTTCAGTGTAAACAGTAGAACAACGAAAAGTTTAAGGACAGTCCCCAAAGAAACAAAATGTCTTCATAGTAACTTGTGGAACGAAAAACCGTCCCCGCAACATGTGCTGTGCACATATATATATATATATATATATATATATATATATATATATATATATATATATATGCACAGCGCATGTTACGGGGACGGTTTTTCGTTTCACAGGTTACTATGAAGACATTTTGATTCTTTGGAGACTGACCTCAAACTTTACATTAATCTACTATATATACTGAAGACATTTTACTGGATACAGAGCATATTATAGGGACTTTTTTGGCTGTATATACAGATGTCTTCAAAGTATGCATAATGAATATATATATATATATTTATATATATATATATATATATGCATTGCCCATACTTTGAAGACATCTGTATATACAGCCAAAAAAGTCCCTATAAAATGCGCTGTGTCCAGTAAAATGTCTTCAGTGTAAACAGTAGAATAACGAAAAGTTTAAGGACAGTCCCCAAAGTAACAAAATGTCTTCATAGTAACTTGTGGAACGAAAACCCGTCCCCGCAACATGTGCTGTGCACATATATATATATATATATATGCATTTCTCATACTTTGAAGACATCTGTATATACAGCCAAAAAAGACCCCGTAATATGAGCTGTATCCAGTAAAATGTCTTCAGTGTAAACAGTAGAATAATGAAAAGTTTAAGGACAGTCCCCAAAGTAACAAAATGTCTTCATAGTAACTTGTGGAACGAAAACCCGTCCCCGCAACATGCGCTGTGCATATATATATATATATATATATATATATATATGTACATAGCGCATGTTGCGGGGACGGTTTTTCGTTCCACAAGTTACTATGAAGACATTTTGTTACTTTGAGGACCGTCCTTAAACTTTTAATTAATCTACTGTATACACTGAAGACATTTTACTGGATACAGGGCATATTATATATATATATATATATATATATATATATATGTGCACAGCACATATTGCGGGGACGGGTTTTCGTTCCAGAAGTTACTATGAAGACATTTTATTACTTTGGGGACTGTCCTTAAACTTTTCATTATTCTAGTGTTTACTCTGAAGACATTTTACTGGACACAGCGCATTCTATAGGGACTTTTTTGGCTGTATATACAGATGTCTTCAAAGTATGGGCAATGCATATATATATATATATATATATATATATATATATATATATGCATTGCCCATACTTTGAAGACATCTGTATATACAGCCAAAAAAGTCCCTATAAAATGCGCTGTGTCCAGTAAAATGTCTTCAGAGTAAACACTAGAATAATGAAAAGTTTAAGGACAGTCCCCAAAGTAACAAAATGTCTTCTTATTAACTTGTGGAACGAAAACCCGTCCCCGCAATATGTGCTGTGCACATATATATATATATATATATATATATATATGTGCATAGCGCATGTTGCGGGGACGGTTTTTCGTTCCACAAGTTACTATGAAGACATTTTGTTACTTTGAGGACCGTCCTTAAACTTTTAATTAATCTACTGTATACACTGAAGACATTTTACTGGATACAGGGCATATTATAGGGACTTTTTTGGCTGTATATACAGATGTCTTCAAAGTATGCACAATGAATATATATATATATATATATATATATATATATATATATATATGTGCACAGCTCATGTTTTGCGGGGACGGTTTTTCGTTCCACAAGTTACTATAAAGACATTTTGTTACTTTGAGGACCGTCCTTAAACTTTTAATTAATCTACTGTATACACTAAAGACAGTTTACTGGATACAGAGCATATTATAGGGACTTTTTTGGCTGTATATACAGTTGTCTTCAAAGTATGCATAATGAATATATATATATATATATATATATATGTTTGTTTGGATCCCTTGAAATGTATATATATTTGCCTGCAAAAATATATATGTTTATCATTATTAACATATGTATAATAACCATAAATACATATGGTAGTTTCTAAGCCAATATATATTTGCCTACAAACATATTCAAAAATGTCTCTTTCCTGCGTGTAGGATTACACTCAAGCGACTTTTCATTACATTTTAGTGAAAACTCTCTTGCAATGCTTTCATTTATTCTTTTTACCCATTTTTATTTTTCGTTTGCATTACAAAAAAAAATCGAATTTGTTTTTCATTAAAATCTGTAAAACAAATGTGTATGTTAGTTTAGACGACAGTCGTATGAGTGATTTGTATTATAAATGAAAATATTACGTATACGTATACTTTCATTTGAAATAAACATACACAGTATAAGATCAATATTGGGGTATTATTATTTTTGAACTACTTATAATAATAGTTCCTTACCTTGTTGATTATTTTAAAAATAATATTAATAAATAGTAAATAAGTAAAAAAAACATAAATAAAGTCATTGCAAAAGAGTTTTCGTAGACTTTTTATTAAAATATAATCAAAACATCGCTTGAGTCAATACAAACTTCTGCCGAAATTTTCTAAATATCCTGCGTTCAACGCCTCACCTTCACTTTACTCTCTAACTCCAACGCGAGTGTGAAAAAATCGAATTTTATAAATCACTACGCCATTGCGTTGGACTTTTACGCTGTCCCTTTAATTGTCAAATTAAAATTATTTCAGTGTTACGTGCTTTTATGCATATATGGAATTTATGTTTAATTTGTTACATGTATCCCTAATTTTTGCTGTTGGCAACACCAGCTGTTTGAAAATAATTTTTTCCTTAGCTAACTATTTCATTTTTTTTTATTTTTAAGAAAAAAATTAAAAAACTGTTAAATAAAAATAAAATTTATTGCAAATTTACTACAAATTGTCTGTTTTTTAAATATTTTAAAAAAATTTCAAACCAACGCTCCAACAATTCAAGTGTTTTATGAAATTATAATTCGTATGTATAAAATAACGAAACGAACAGCTGTTTCAACGCGAGCAATCACCTACTTTATTCATGTTATTTACAAAATTGATTTTTTTAAAAAAAATTATTTGAAGTGTGGTGTTGCGTTTTGCAAAATAAGGGCATTAAAATCTAGCTTGCCAAAATAATGAGTTCTACGACCTAAAATTAAGTTAACTTGTCCGCGAGTTTCCGTGTGTCATTTTGACGTACTTATTGTGTAATTATAGAAATTGACAGAAGGTTTTGAAATTTCTTTGAAATATATATGAAATTTTTTTTCAATTTTCATCGAAATTTGGAAACCTGAATTTAGTTTAGATTTTATTTGGCTAGCTCACACCTACACTCACCAAAAAAGTCTGTAATGGCAACTGAAAATTTTGCTGTTATTACGGGAAATTCTGCTAATTTGAGCCCCGCGGTATTTTTTGCTTATCTTAGCAACACATGTCTGCTGACAAGTAGTACAATGAAATTAGTAGAAAAATTAGTAGCCGCTACTTAATTTTAGTAGACTTTTTGTAAAGTGAAATTTAAAATCTGTTTGTTAAAATCAGCAAAAAAAAATTACTAAATTTTATTAATATTAGTAGAAAGCTTTGAATTTATTTTTCTTATCGAGCATCAAAAATTTTGAAAATATTTTTTAAAAAAAGAATTAATCATTTTGTTTTAATTTGGTAATTTCTGTTTTGAAAAATATTTTGGTAAATTTTTTTTACTTTTAAGGTTAAATTTTAATTGTTTTTAGGGCGGATTTTAGAACTAAAAAACCTTTTAAGTGCTACTTTTTTAAGTGGATGTCCTCTTTTTAGACATCAGCCGGTATCTTCACTTCCGATCCCGTTTTTCATATATGTAACATTTTAAGGAAATTTAAGTTTGTAGGTGTAAGTTTTAATTAGAAATAACATTTCCTTCAATAACCACTTTTTTAAAATTAGTAATATTTTTTGGTAATTTTAGCAAATCGGTTTTTAAAAATTTGTAAAATGATTTCTGAAATTAGCAACAAAAATTTGTAAATATTCTGTAAAAATTCTGTAATTTGTAAAATGTAAATAGCAAAAAGATTTGATAAATAATAATTTTTTACTAAAAATAAGTACAAAAATAGTAGAGTGGGATTAAAAACCGTTTACAAATTTTTCTACTAACTTTTTTTTTCTAAATGTATACTGTATACAACCTGCGGGAAAAAAGGGGTCAGTTGGGACTTGGGACCTGTCCCGTAGTAGGTTAAAACTGGACCGTTTCCGAAAAAACATATCACGAGATAGGTGAAAAGAGGACCGGTTCTTAAAGTACCAACCACGTGACCGGTTTAAGAGTCATGACATGTTTTTTAGACCAATCCTATGACATTTCACAAAGGGCTATTGACCCCCTCCTAGGACAAGCCCATGTTAAAGTGACTGGTCCCGTAACCTATCCCTATAACAATGAACCGGTCACGTGACGTGTCCCTGGATAGATCCTTTTCCCGCAGAGCAATATTTAAAAGCAATAAACCACATATATTATTTTCTGACGTTTTTATTATTTTGTTATTGAGTTTAAAATTGAGCTTTAAGTCCAATACTGAGGAATAATAGTAGATAAGAGTAGTGGACGTGTATATCAACCTTTAATTACTTCTTTTTTAGAAGAGTTTGAAAAAAAATATAACGGCGTTAAATTAAATTAAATAAAAAGCCAATTGACCAGGTTTAACCACTCGAAAGTGTATTTTTGGTTATTTTTAGCCAAATAATATTATCAGTGTGAACATAATTATTAAGGTGACGTCATAGAGGAAGGCTAAGTATAGCGATTTTATCATAAGCATTCGGTAATTTAGGCTTTACCGAATGTTGAATTTCGATTAAGTAACATACATCTTTAAAAATGGTATTTTTTCGACCTCAAAACTTCAAAAAAAATATATATATAAACTCCTTGTACTGTATAGAACTGTTTTGAAACCTACATATTGCTAAATATATCGGACATCTACTATCATTGGCGTATATAGGATTTTGGTTCGGGAGGCTCAACATAAATTTTTTAAAATTTTTACCCAAAAATTGTCTTAGTACTCAAATCGTCAAATTTTAAATTACTTCTTTTAGATATACGTATTTAATATGAGGGTGGACGTGCACAGTTTTTAAACTTTGAAATAGGCATACCACAAAAAATTTTTCAAACTTCATTAGCCATACATTAGATAGATAACGTGACGTATCTCATTATGAAAATTACAAGGATTTTAAAGAGTACGGCAAATCATTCGTCTCTTCTTACTCACTACAGTGGATTGAATCATCTGATTATTCACGTTAATTACTCAAGTTTACTAATTCTAGCTTAACTCTTACTTGTTTTTACATAAATCTTTATACATTTCGAAACATACAAATTTCGAAAGCGAGATCCATCTTAATTAAATTAAATTAAACTTTAAATTTTAAGTCCACTCTTATACACATGTTATAATACAGTATCGGATGTATTCACGTATCGAACGGAAATGCAAGTTTAGCACATGTTTTCTTTACTTTTTTTTTTGTTTATGTATGTTTATTTATGTTAACATTTGTAAGAACTTAATTCGAGGAGTGTTTGAAAAGTCAGATTGTTATGCTGTAGAAGCAATTACATTAAGGTTATGCCATAAGAACGAATTAGGCAGGATTACTAGAAAAATCGCTTCCGCTACGATACAACTAAAATGGAGCTTCTTTTGATATTCTAAAATCGGATCAACGTTGTCTTTTTTATTTTAAATAAAAATATTTGTAAAACATTCTTTGATTTCTTAAATAATCTTAAATATAATATTTAATACCTTTTGTCATTTCATAAAAAACAATAAAAAATAAAAAACAGCTTATACATACAGGGTGGCGCAAAAATAACCTTCCGATGTTTTTTGGCTGTAATTAAAAAAAAATTAAAAACTTTGATTCTTCTTGTGGATTATTTTTATTTGGTCTTTTAATTTTTTTTACATCAAGTCGAGAATATGATATCATGTAAATGGCCGCCGCCACAGTTGATTGTCATTTGAGCCCTTTTTATGGCATTTTCCATCACTTTGGCCAAAACTTCCGGCGATAGGTCCTCACAATCTTCACGGATATTGTCTTTAAGAGCTGCATGAGTCTGAGGCTTGTTGACATTAACCCGCGACTTCAAAAAGCCCCACAAAAAGAAGTCTGTAGCGGTCAAATCAGGCGATCTTGATGGCCAGTGAAAATCGCCAAAACGGGAGATTAGGCGCCCGGGAAATGCATCCTTCAGCATATCGGTTGTGGCACGTGCAGTGTGTGGCGTTGCACCGTCCTGTTGGAACCACATGTTTTCCAATCCCAATTCATCAAGTTGCGGCAAAAAGAACTCGTTGATCATTGCTCTGTAGCGCTCACCATTCACAGTAACCGTTTGGCCCGCGACGTCTTCGAAGAAAAAAGGTCTGATGACTCCTCCAGCGAAAACAGCACACCATACAGTGACTTTGAGCGGGTGTAAAGGCTCTTCGTGGGTTACACGCCCCAGAAGCGTAAATTTTGCTTATTTACGTACCCGCTAAGATGGAAATGGGCCTCATCACTCATGATTATTTTTGATGAAAAATCATCTTCATTATTGCTCAAATAAATAGTCACCAATATTCCGCGTTCTGGAGCAGTGTAGCGTAACATTGTTTATTAACGTGTATTTCGCATGTGTTTACTACACAAATGTCAAAACAGAACTGACATTAGGGGCCAATCGCAAAATTTATAGCATTTTCTGATAGAAGGATTACTTTTGCGCCACCTTGTATAACGTTATTTTATCAGTATCGCTACCGCAACATGTGAACAATATGTTGGGTAAACAAACTTTCTTTTGAATATAAATTTATAACCTGTTTTTAATATATGTAATTGAAGGTCTGCAATTTACAAATGATAAATGATATCTTCCAAATTTCCCCCGCGTGAACTCTAACAGATGACTATTCTTTTGGTGAAATCTCTATATCGGTAATTTCACGTCTAATTTTGTCTTTTAAGGTATCAATTGCTTTTAGTTTATTTGAATAAACTTTTTCTAGTCTAGTTCCGTCAGGATCTTCGTGAAATTATTCTTCCCGAGAATCGCTTAACAAAATTTCTAATTACACAGTACATATTTGTCTCTTCTTTTAACACCTCTAGCAAACATCATGCCACGGTGCAAGTTGTGCCTTAAACCCCATGCCGTCCGGCACTGCCACGTATTTATGGCAATGGACGTTATCAAACGTCTACAGTATTTATAAAAATGGAGCTACTGTCTAAACTGCATGGCTAAAACTCACACCTGCCCATTAGACCATTCCCAAAACCGCTGCTGGAAGAAATCATCATCGTACCACCGGCAAGATACACGATTGGTGGGACATTTCGCATCACTAGCCGCCGAGGCACATCCCGGCTTTGCTACCTATCGTACCATCGATGAAGTAATTGGTCACCAGACGCTGGCATCAATCATAAGACCAGAGGTAATCCAGGCTACCGAGATCTAACCCAAGGCGCAATGATACATCTTTGGGTGGGTTATCAGCGGAGTGTGGAAGGGCTGCTGTTGTCATCAACATCCTGGCGCGGGAGATAATAAAATTAACAAACAAGAGTTATTTGATCGTTTTCGCTTTAATTGTATCATTTATTATCCTGGTGCTTCGACTTAGGAATATAGTAAATCCGTACTTGGTCTTGAAATTTAATATTACAAATCGTAGAATAAATCTCTAAATGTCATTATGTAGCTAAACACTTCTACTTTTAAAAACTGTCAACTAATAATTGCAATGTGAAATTAAAACCCACAATAAACAAAATTAATTTTGCGATCCTCTTGAAAAAATGTAAATAATTTCCGATTTTCGATAGGAAATCAGCTTTCTAAGGACTTAATAGTGATCAGTAGGCAGTTCCTGTAACTTTTTGCGAGAAGTTTTCGCATCGAAAAGTGTGAAACAAAAAATTTCACTGTTTCTCGATTTGTGAAAAGTGTTTCTGCATTTCAATGCGAAAAGAGGCAACACTGTTTACGTACATATTACGTTTTTGTTGGAATATTCCAAAGCATCTGTCAAATACTAGTAAAACAATATAAACAAAGGGCTGCTGTTGAAACCACAAATCGTGTATATCCATATCATTAATATTGAGCCAAGAATCGGTATCAACCTGTCCCGATATTGTAATCCGTTGACGTTAAGTGCATTTCCAACAAAGAAACAAAATAGGCCCAGTGACACCACCAGACCAAAATGAATACCAAACAGTAACACTAGAGCTATGTAAAGATTTCTTAACATATTGGCATGGGGTTTCGAATGCCAAAATATTTATTTATTTATTTATTTATTTATTTATTTATTTATTTATTTATTAATTTATTTATCTATTTATTTATTAATTTATTTATCTATTTAT